>BMAU01000860.1:0-130715 GCA_019973935.1 Trichonephila clavipes | reverse complement strand
AGTTTTTAATAGTTGGGGCAATAACATTAGACTCACAAAATATCTATTTTGTGTAATTTCAAAAATTTTATTTGGTGTTACTGTGAAATATAAATGGAAAAATTAAGATTTTCTTATGTATATTTTGTGTTTGTTTTGATATTTATGTATTATCGCAACCATATTGGCAACATTAGCACTTAATTGCCAATTCACCATGTATGATGCGAACAAAATCGGGGTTGATTTAGTTGCAACAGTACCCAAGAACCTTTGTTTGCAACTTTTTTTGGTGATTTTATCAAAATGATAATTTGTTGTTAATAATTGGTTTTTGATAGCTTTTTATCATTTAAGTTTGTTATAGCTAGCTAGCTGTACCCAATCATGTTTTCCTGTGGCTCAGTCTGGTTAAAAAGAAAGAAAAGAGAAAGCACACATTTCTAATATCTTTAACTGCTTGCACTTGAGGTATGATTTTTTTTATACTGATCTGATGGACTGACCAATACGGCTCTATTTGCGGATGACCTTGCCATCTGGTGCAGCACACCAAAGAGGGATCAGTCCAAACTAAATACCATCCTAAATCTGACCCTTGAAAGATTACACCTTTGGTGTATTGAAAATAATATGACTGTAAACCTAAAGAAGACTACTTGTCAGTTCTTCACTTTAAATAGACAACCATTCAGTCCCCAATTGGTGTATAACGGTATGCCTGTTCAACAGAGTGATGTTTCAATTTATTTGGGTTGCGCTCTTGATAACAAATTGAAATGGACTAAACATGCTGAGCTTGTTGTTTCTAAGGCAAGAAAGCGACTCTCCATTCTTAAAAGATTGACCGGAGTTAAATGGGGATGCAATAGGGATACCTTAAATACAACTTACAAGACATATATTCAACCAGTTCTAAATTATTGCAATGAGGTGCTGATCTCTGCCTCAGAGAACGTTAGAAAACTTCTTGACACTTTCCATAACCAAGCCCTTCGCATGATCACTGGCGGAGTTAAAACTACTCCAGTACTTGCCATGCAGTTACTTTGCGACCTTCAGCCATTCACTAATATAATTGAGAAGAATGCTGCTATTCTCTTCAATAGACTTATTAGACTCCCAAATAATTCATTCTGGCGGGACTATGATTCCGATGGAGGACGTAATCTCAAGACTCAAAAGGTCTTTATTCAATGTGTTCGTGAGAACATTCAATATAAAGTCATTAATGATGTACCCTTTGAATTACTGTCTTTTGCTAACCCACTCGACTACGCAATACTCGACATCAGATTGGACCTTGTTCTGAATGTGAGAAAACGTGATCTAAGTCCAACTGCTCTTCACGCTATAGCTTTGGAAACTATCAATACCCGTTTCCCACCGAAGGAGTGGCTTCACATTTACACAGATGGCTCACTCTTGGACTTTGCCCAAGGCGCTGGCATTGGTGTTTTTAGTCACCTCTTCTCCTTCTATTTACACGCCGGCCCTTTGACAACTCACTTTGATGGTGAGGTTGAAGCTATACGTATAGCCCTTCAGCAACTTGCTGTTCGTCTTCCCCCCATTGAAAGAGCTGTAATTCTTTCAGATTCTACTTCTGCCCTTCAGGCTTTGTCCAACTATAATGAGAATAATTGTTTACGTGTGCAGAACTGTAGAGAACTCCTGGGAAAGATAAAAGGAAAGATCGTCTTTCAATAGGTACCATCCCACTGTGGTCTTTGGGGAAATGAGAGGACAGACTTTTTGGCAAGAAAGGGAACGGGTATCCTTCAGAACTTTCGCAGAGACCTGACACTTCATTCTGCCAAACTGGAAATTAAAAGGATTTTTAGGGAATCATTTCGCCTTACAGCTTCTCGTGTTGCTCGTGATAAGCCTTGGAGTACACTATGTAAGAAATCCCACAGTATTCCAAGTTCTCCTTGCTGCTGCTGTGGCTAAATTTAGACTTTAACCGGACATGACTGCCTTTGTGCTCATCTGTTTCGTTTTAATTTAGTGACTTCACCTATCTGCGTTTTGTGACACTGGACAAGACATGACTGCCGCTCATTCGGATGAGTGCTTTGCACTGAATGATCTTAACTGCATTGTAAAAAGGTATTGGAGAGCCCGTTGCCTAATGACCTGATGGTCAATGGCCTGGCATTTGTAAAATAAAATAAAATGTTTTTTTTATAAAAAAATGTGGAAATATACATTAACCAAACTTTTCTGAACAGATTTATTTCATTTGTAATTTGTTAACAGAATACTCCCAAGTTATTATGGTTTTTTTTTATCATGGTATGAATCTAAAATTATTTGCATTGTCTCCATAGAAGAGGTGCTAAGTTTGAAAACAAATTAAATGACTCTTCTTGAGGTGAAAGGGTTAATTTTGCAATGCTTATGAATAGACATTTTGTGTTGCTTCATTGTCTGTATATATACAGAAATTGTCTGCTGTGCCTGCTTTAGAGCAGTAGTTGCCATTTTCAACACTTCATGAACCACTTAATGTATAACTTTATAATTAGCGTTTCACTAATAGGATTGACCTCTATGTGGTGGAGCACTATAGCTATATTTACGTTTTTATTTAATCTTCTATGCCCTGAAAATAAGCGGTAAAATCCTAGGAGAGCCCACACCCTTGGCGACAAACCAAAAAAGGCTCCAAGCTAAAACAAGATGGTGCCAAGCAAAAGCGACAATGGTGGCAAGGAAATATAGCAGGATAAGGTGGATGCATAATGAAAATATATGTAAGCAATACAGAAATTAAACATTTGAGATAAAAAATATAAAAACAGTTTTTACTTACTGCTGATCTTTTCCGAGTGGAGGGGACAGCGTAACAACAGATTTTAAAAAAAGTCTTAAAGGTCTCATCGCTAAGTGAATGATCGTGTGAACGCCGCCATATTTATTCTGCGAGGTAATGGTTGAACATACATTCGGCGTGGCTGGCACGATTTTGAAGAAAGCGTTTTATTGCCAACCATGTTGGATCATGCCGATCATTACATTTAGGACATTCATAACTTGAAGCAATCAATCCTTCCTTCATACACCATTCAATCAATTCTTTCTTACCTTTCGCATTCAACAAAGTAAAAAATTCTAAAGTATATTCCCACACACACGCAGCCAGCCCGGAGCCCAACAACAAAATGAAATTCGAAATGCGCACCCACAATTATACGAAAATGCTAGAAATAGTTAGGGTTGCCACATGCAGTGTTTAAAAAAAGTAGGGTTACCAAGATGGCACAATTATCGGCAACGAAAGTAATTCGCGCCAAGGGTGTGGGCTCTCCTAGGAGTGAACCCAAATAATTGTCCATGTGAAAAGCTGTCTGTGTCTAGATATAAGCCACTCTGTTTTAAAGATAGGCCCTTAATTTTGTTGATAACAATTGCTAATACTAATCGAATTGTGAATTGCAAAAATACTCCCATCATTATCAACACTTTGTCGTAGTTTTCTGCTGCAAAATCCGTGTTTATATTGGAATTTTCCTGGTGTATTCGATTAAAAATACCTTCAGCCTCTCATTGGGTTGAATTTCAGCTGTCAATTGATGCACGTTTAAAGTTAAATATTTCATTAGCATTTTTTATTTTTTCCTTTTCTTTTTGTTTCTGATTTTTATTTTTTCCTTTTCTTTTTATTTCTGATTTTTCTTTTCTTTTTTTTTTCATGTTTTGAAATTTTATTATATTTTTTATATATATATAATTTTGAAATATGTTTTTGTTTTAATATTCTTTTCTTTTTAAGTGTAGTTTTAAGTTTTTAAGAAATTTTATATGCTTTGTTTGAATTTTTTTTCTTTTTAAGTGCAGTCAATTGGCTTCACTAGATAAAAATGCCTTGCGGGAAATCAAACTTAGGTTGTCATACTTGCAAGGCAAAAGTACTATTATGAGTGTAATTGCTCATCAAACTGAGAAAGAATGGATATCAGCAAACAAGAAAAGCAGACAAAGAATGTCACAAACACAGGCTGAGGGCGCAGCAAAGCAACATGCAGCCAGACTTGAGGAAGCACATTTGCAAGCACATCATTCGTGTTTTACAACATCAGAAAGATGTTAACCAAAAACAGCACATCTGCGTCAAACATGACTTTGTGGTGAGCAATCACACAATAACAGTCAACTTGCATTCCGGTACAACCCAGTGGAAGATTCTAGGTTCAGGCAGCATGTTCTCATTTACACAATGATGGAAGTGTATCCTTATTGCAATGTTCTGGAATTTAAGGGAGAAACCAAAAAAATGTTTTGTGCCACTGAAAAAATTAAACTGCCTCAACTCAGAGATTAGAGCCATTACAAATTTTGCTTGCAAGATATACTGCGGAATCAAAACATTTCCTATATGACATCAGGAAATACAATTCATGTTTCCAAGTGACATTGTTTGGATGAATGTGCATTTGTGAACACACCTCTGATTTAATAAAAATATCCATAAGCATTGTAAAACTAACCCAATTCCCTCAATGAATCCAGAGTGGAGCCATTTAAAATTTATCTTCAAACTTGAGGTCGCCACTTTAAAGACAATGTAAATAAATTTAGGTTTATAACATGACATAAGGACAAAAATAAGCTGTAATAACTTCAAGCATTTGGTTAACAAACTATAAATATCAGTTTAGGGAAAGAAGTTTTTCGTATATATATTTATACATTTTTTTTTATAAAAGATCATACGTGCAATGCAAATTATTTAACATACTGAAAATATGTCCTTTCTGTTAAACAAGACTGAGCCACAACAACGCATGGCAGGGTACAGCTAGTATATATATATACTAATGTGATTGAGGAACAAGTTCTAGATTCACTTGTATTTGTCATTTCTTTAGTAAAATCCATTTTTTTTTATTTCAATATCTTGAAATTTGGTTGTTGTTTTTTTGTGCCTTAAAAAAGAAACATTTTTAAAAGTAACAATTTAATTTTTTCTTTATAGTTTACCAATGAAGTTTTTTCTTTCAAATAATATCAATAAATAAGTTAGTCTGGTGACTAGTGATTCTATTATCTCCCTCTAAATTCTACTACATATGATATTCATCTATAAGTTTTTTCAGTGCCATCCCCTCAAGCAGTAATCTGAATTTATGAATAAAAGGCAGAGGCTATTAAAACATTTTTTATTCTTGCTTTAAAATGTAAATAAAAAAATTTTATGTTAAAAAATATATATCATGGCCACACTAAGCACACCATTAACATGCTACAAGAAATTAATCCCTAGAGCCTAATAATATCATGAAATTAAGTATCGTGTTGTATTTTAACAAATGTTTTATTTTAAAATATCACTAAAATATGCATTAATCTAGGGACTATTCTTGCTCCCACCATGGTATCTAATCAAATTTCATGATACCTCAAATTCATTTATGAATTTATCCTGTGTCATCCCCCCACCCTTTAATAACAGCACACTGACCTTTATGTGTATCTGTTATGTGCTTCTTGAAAGATTTATTTTTCTTACTCTGAAGTGTGTTTATCAGTTTATATTGTAAAAAAATTAGGTAAAATCCTAGGAGATTCCACACCCTTGGCGACAAACCGAAAAAAGCGCCAAGCCTTAATGAGATGGCGCCAAACGAAACCAACAATGGCAGCAAGTGAATAAAGTGGGACAAGGTGGATTCGTAATGAAAATATATGAAACAATACAGAAATTAATCAAATATATTTAAGATGAAATTAAAAAACAGCACTTACTTTCTTACTGCTGATCTTTTCCAAGTGAAGGGTACAGCATGACAGTAAATTTTAAAAAAGGCCTTATTGCTAAGCGAATGACCGTGGGAGCGCCGCCATATATATTCTGCAAGGTAATGGTCGAACATACCCATTCAACATCTCAGTTCAAATCCATTCAAAACAACACTCTTTCGTTCGTATAATCCCATTCACTCATTACATTTAGAACATTCATAATTCGAAAAAATCAATTCTTCCTTCCTTCATACACCATCCAAACAATTTTTTCTTACATTTCCCATTCAACAAAGTAAAATATTCAAAGGTATATTCACTCACACACGTGCCATACTTCCAGCCCAGTGCCCAACAACAAAATGACGAAATTCAAAATGCCCGCCGACAAAATATGAAAATTCCAGAAATAGTTAGGTTTACCATATCTAAAGTATCAAAGTAGGGTTACCAAGATGGCTCAATTACCGCCAACAAAATAGTTCGCGCCAAGGGTGTGGGCTCTCCTAGGACTGAACCAAAAATTAACTTGTTTCTGGCCAAATTGATCTTTTGAAAAAAATAGTAAGTGATTAATAACACAAGGCAATAAAAAAAAAACTTTTTGCCTGTTTCCTAGTTTTAAAAAGCCTATTCTTACTAATTTTGGGTTGGAAAAAACAAATATGTGTGATTGAAATTTATTGATTTGCTCTTGTTTTTACGATATATAACAGCCCATCTGTTGAGACTCTATCTAAATTTTGTTTCATTCAGTCGTTTCTCCTCTAAAAATTATTAATTGTGTTTTTCTAAATATAAAAGATAAGAGTTTACTACATTATTCTTAATAAATTTATTTATATTCTATTCTACCGCTATTAGAAAAATGTTACCATTCACTCAAAACAAAACTTTTCCAAACATAGATAATAAAGAATTAGCACACAGGTGATTACTCAATTTTTAAACAAATTAATAGTACAGTAAAATAAATAAAAGTTTTAGAAAATATAAAAAAAAATAACTTAAAAATTCTAATAAAAAATTACGCACACTTTTCAGTTTCTAAATGAAAAGAAACGATATATTTCTTAACAAGAGGGCGAGCTTGTAACATCCTCCCACCTTTTGATTTTTACATTATATTAAGATAACAAAAATCAAAACAATTCAATATGTAAACAAAATTAATAACACTGAACATATGTAAGCAAAATATGAAAGTACATAAATTAAAAAAAAATAGTGATAAATCCCATTTTAATGTGTGGGGGTGGAAGCAGAATGTTAGGTGCTAGTTTGATATCACAGGGATGACGCTAAGCAGCGCTTGTTGTTGCTGGAATGGAATCCAAGATGGCGGTATCAAATCGTCAAGAAGATAATTTTAAAAACTTGTTTTGAAATACATTGAAATATATTTCAAAAGAAGAATATTTGAAGAAATTATGAAGAGAGGATGAATAAAATATAACAAAAAGTTAATTTACTAATAATATGCAGTATGTAATAATAATCTTATAATATAATTTAATAGTAGTTATAAAAAAAAAAAGAATAAAATCATTGTATTGTGTGTTATAAAAATTATTCATAAGAATACTCATGTAACTTAATAATTATAAATAAATAAGATAATATTTATAAATAAATATAAAAAAACTATTATAAATAACGAATGTTATATGGTTATTACTTATAATACTAATTGTTTTATATTATATTATTAATAAAATAATTACATAATATATATTAATAGTAATAATGAATATCAATTAAAAAGTACTGGAAACTTGCAGTATTCCAAAAACTGCAAAAATATCAAAGTAACCATATTGTAATGTTATCACCCATCTTGGTGAACATAAACAACTTGGCGAGTGCCCCGTGATATCAAGCTACCGTAAAATCTGGCGTGTTATGCGCTGGGTATAAAAATGATAGCTTCAAAAAAAAATAAGAGATGTGCATAGAAAAACTTAGACTTCTACAAAGATCTGAATACTGTTTATTTAAAAGAAATGTCATACCTTATGAACTTAAAGAGTTGTTTTTCTAAAAATCTACTATTTTTTCAAAATTCTGGAATAATATCTCGAATAAATGGCTTTAAAACTTAATAGCATTACTAACGTACACTGTAAGCTCCTTCGTAAAAAAGGGGGTGCACGTTATACAGCGAATATACCTTAAAATGAAAAAACGCAGCTTAAAAGTATAGGTATGCGTTATACGCTGGATTTTACGGTAGTTCCAAATGTTATTTGGGTTTACTAGAAGATCATTTGGGATTTTTCTCTCACCAGATTTCATATTTCTGGACGGCCATTTGTTTTGTATGTAGTGCAATTTTCGATCTCTACTGTCTCACCAACACAGAAAACAGCAGTACTTGGTATACCCTAACTGCAATTTCCTTGAGTAAAGCAATGGCTTTCAAGTCACCACACATCTGCCATTTTTGATCCTCGTACTTTATTAACTCTAAAAGTAAGTTCACATTTGCATAAGTTTCCATCACGTGAACAAAATGTCCGATGGGAAAGGAAAGAAGAATGTTGCCATTGTGTAGTAATACTGCTTTCAAACTAAGCTTGGAAGAGTCTATAAACAACCTCCAGTTATTTGGATCATAACTGATGCTCATGAAATTCATTGTTGACATCAATACATGAAACCACATGTCCTTTCTTCTCAAAGAAATGAAGAAGATTATTTTCACAAGTCCTGTTCTCTGTAACCTTGACGCCTGGTAGGAGTAAATTTCATTGGTACAGTCTGGATGCCAGAAGCTTTGCCGTCTGTTTTTATCAGGTCAAGATTTCTTATGAAGTCACTCAATTCTGCTCGATTTAGTCTGTGGGGTTCATTCAAATCTTCTGCTTCAAAATCTAGGTCATGAGATGTCCCAGAGACTAACTATTCCAGTTAAGTGTTTATCTATTTATGTAAAAGGTAAATGAAAAGTATAGTTTTAAGCCAAAAACAGCGAATGCCACTTGTGGGTGTGTGAATAGTGCACTTTTGTCTTTTCTTTGTTCTACTGATGCTCTAGTTTACACTCAAAACACACATGCAGAAGTGATGCTGTTACACGCCTTTCGTAGAAGTCAAAATTCGATACTGAGGCAAGTGTTTCTCTCCACCCGATAAAATGAACATCACAAAAATAATACACAAAGTAAAGATGAGTGAAAGTACAGCTATTTTTGAGTTAGGAGGAGTTCTGGTTCTTGAAAACAAGAACTAATCTGAAGTTTTTATGTTGATTTTTGTGTTAAGTGGGTCAAAATACTTCATAATAAACTATTTTTGAGCCTGAAACATTTTTGGTGTTGCCTAGTGTTATAGGTTAACTGATTCATGGGCATAGTTTCATTAAGTGAAACATTTTATCTTTTTCTTCTGGTGCAGAAACTTTCTAGAACTCAACTCATTTTATGCTTTTATCTGGTTGTAATATCTTTATACTTCATATGATCATATTATTTGTTTTTGTTGTTAGGTTTACCATGCTAGCTAACAAAGATGAAATACATAAAAAATGTTATAAGAAGGAACTCACTTGTATTACTGCATCCCCAAAAGGGAGAATATACATTTTATGATGTATATCCTGCTGACATGGGCATATGTCACACTAGTCGTTATGGTATTGCGCGCTCTCATCATGTGAAACCTCCAAAGTATGTCGTAAATAAATCAAGTAACAGTTATTGAAAATTGAGTCTTTTTTTTTTTGAAGTGATAACTTTATGCGCGTTTTCCTGGAGAATGGATTTGAATTAACGGTTCACTTGGGTTTGTAACGCTCATTTGTGTTTAGTCGGGAATCATGTTCGAGGACTTCCACGATAGACACGCCTCTATAAAGACAGATGACCAAAAGAGGGACATTTCCTCTCCCCGCCACTCTGAAATGACACGAAACGTAGTAGTCTGTCACCCCCTCCCCCACCAATATGCTGTGAAAGTTCCTATAATCTTATATCTTATCTATAGCTTCAATCTTAGTGGGGCTCCCGCCCCACCTTTTTCTACAACTGACAAGATTCTTTCTAATCCTAGTAGAAGCATGAAAATGAAACGTAATATTTTTAAAAAATAGGCTTGGAGATAGAGAAATCCTACAGTAAAATTAAACTTAAAATGTAGAAAAAGGACAAATTTTAATAGAACTAAGTAAATAATATAATTATCATTAGCGATTTTGCAGTAAATTTAAGAATAAGAATCTATTTTTGTAAGTGAATCAGAATAGCAATGAACAGTTAG
This sequence comes from Trichonephila clavipes, assembly GCA_019973935.1. Taxonomy (NCBI): domain Eukaryota; kingdom Metazoa; phylum Arthropoda; class Arachnida; order Araneae; family Nephilidae; genus Trichonephila; species Trichonephila clavipes. The sequence continues at coordinate 120,731 of BMAU01000860.1, read as the reverse complement.
TTCTATTAATCACATAATTACTTAAATATGCTTTGAGTCTAAAAAGAAAATTAAAGCAATCAAAAATTCAAAATAACAAAATTAAGTATGAAAATATTAAGAAAAAGTTACATTAAATAATTTAAATACAATTACAAAATATAATTAAGAAGACTTACCGTGCAGCAGCACCAGATATACTACCATAAACCTATAGTTTCCTTTTTAGAATACAATTAATTCATTAATATGATTGTATATTTCGCACAAAAACGTTATTTTATGAGTACAGACATATGAATAAATAATTTTATAGGGCAATACCAATATCCTCTTGTTTTTATTCACCGAACTAATCTCTGAATTAACATTACAAAATTTAAAGTTATCATTTCTATCGTGTGGCATAAGCACACACACTTTTATTTTTAAAGGACAAATGTTCAATAAAATGTTATAAGGGCTAAAGTACTCTTTTCATCTTTTCTAGTAAAATATTATGTACATTTGGCTGCAGATGATCATGCTGGTCCTCCTTTTAGAAAATATTTCTGAAGTCTGATTTTGTGGAACAGTCAGAATGTGGAAGAACTTAAATATCTGCTGTTATTAGATTTTACTTTTAGACATAAGGAGTTAATGATTCAATGCTTAAAGCAAGGTCTTTTACTAAAACATTTTAGGGATGTAATGATATGAGCTACTAACTATATCACATTATGGTCTCTTACTTTGATCCTGCCAAATGCCTAGTTAAAAAAAAACCTTTTGCAATTTGTAACTTTATTGGGGGAATTCTAATGAGTGAGTGAATATTAACGTTTTGCCATTCAGCCCCATGAATGCTTTTGGTGACGGACTTTGTAATTTTGAACCATGGTCAAGTGACGAGGACGACACCTGAGCTTGCATCCCCTCTCCTAACTTCCACACCACACCAATGTGAGGATGTTTAAGCCTCAGCATATTTAACGTGCATCTGGGCTTCCTCTGCTCCGCGGGTCTTCAGTGGTACTAGGCTCGAACTCATGACAAGCCAACCATGAGCCTGTTACCTTGACCACGAGGCTATCATGACCATGGGAATTCTATTGAAGAAAATATAAATGAACTAATTATGGATCAATTTAAAAAATGTGACATATTCTTTGAATATTTAGTTTCATTTTTGGCAGGTCATGTTGCAGTAAAATGTGTGGGTAAATTGAGTTGTTACTTATTTAAAGAAAAAAGTAAGGATGATAGAGTTGTGTGTGTTATTTAGTAGGTACATTAGGCATCAGGAAAGGATGTTGCTTCCTTACATTTAGAAAATGATGAGATACTCATAGATATATCCTACTACCTTTAAAGCTATCATATTTTCCAATGAAAGAAGCCTAAAAAACTAAGTATTCATGTAATCAAAGGTTCTTTAGTAGTAATCTTGAGGTCAACTTCTAACTTGGTCATTGATTACTGTATGTGTAATTTTTTTTATAAATATAATCTAAAAGTTGAGTTCATAAACTGTTATTTTTATAAAAGCATCTTTATCATAAAGTCATTACTTTCTTGTATGTAATTATAAACATGCCTTTTTTAAAAATTTCCCTTAGTGTGTGAGTTTTTATAAATGAAGTTGATTGAAAAGTAGAAGTTACTCTTGAGTAATTTTCATATCAAAATATCTTAAATGTGGAATTTTCTGGGCATTATTTAAAAATATTGGTATATTATGTGTTTTTTTGTAAAATTTAAAATATTGTTTATGCATTATTTTAAAAATGGCTTGAAATGTAGATCGCATGTTATTTTATGCTTAGTGCTTTTCAAAAGTTGGCTGGTATGCTATGTTGTATATCAAGGGCACCAGGATTGTATGTGGTAAAACTAATTTTAAATAAAGTCATTAATTTATAGTACCAAATTGGATGGAGAAAATTTAAATAAAAATTTCTACACTTTGTCTATTGTAGTCTTCAAATTAAAATTTAACACTGGGGGTGGGAGGTGGGGTATGTATGTTAGAATTTTAGTTCTTTCTCTGTGTTTTAAGGGGTTTTTTTATGTAAAACATGTGTTGAAAAATGCTTTTATGTGTGTGTTTCCTAATTTGACTGCTTGCAAATAAATTTTTAATTATTTAATTGTTTTTATTTAATTAAGGAATTATAATACATATATAATGAAAGTTTCAAAATTTTAAAAACATGATTTTTCATTTAAAAAATCAAATGGGAATAATAAGTCTTTTTTTTTTAACTTCTGTTCTAAATTTTTCGTCTCCATCTAGTCCTGATACAATATGATATTTTTATTGTAATGTTGTCAAAATTATGGAACAACTTCAGCCATAATTATTAGATCTAATATACTTGTTATGTATAACAAACTTTCATGTGATTATATTAAATTATTGAAAATTTCTAAATTTAATAGTGTATTAAAATAACTTAACCGAATAATTTCAATATACTTTTAATGTTTAATCATATAATGGTCAAAATAAGTGATGTTTTTTGCACCTCTTTTATAGTTTTGCAAAGAAGAGACATTAAAATCCTTCCTATGGATGATTTACGGACTGTGCAGTTTGAAATTGAAGAAAAATTGGTTAGTGCGAACAGAAAGAGAAAACAGCTGGAAAACAAAATATCCAGTCTGGAAATTTTGCATTCAAAAAATGATAAGGAGACTGTGCATTCAAGAAAAGATAAACGATTTAGAGTAAGTTTTAATTAAATATTTAATAACTTCGTTATTTAAGATGATGTTGCGAAACTTTAACTTGAATGTTTGAATAAATGGTAATCAAAAATATACGAACACATTTACAGTAGACATTTATGCATATAAATAAACATAAAGATCAATTTTAAATTCAAGCTATTGAAAAACATTCAAATTATTATTCAAAAATATCTATTTATGCAGAATACCTCAACATTTATCTTTTTTTAAAGGCTAACTAAAGAAGTAATTAAAATCTGGATATGTTTTGAAATCTCAACCGTATAAAACTAGGAATTTTATATTAGAAATTTATTTTGAAATTTCGAGAAAAAAAATGTATCACGCAGTTAAAAATTATTTACCATAAGTACTAACAATTCTTTGAGTATAATTTAAAATTCAAATTTTTTATTATATAGCTTCTTTGGTATCTTTTAATATATTTCGAAGATTTCATACAATTCAGTTGAAAACTGCATGCTAAGAGCAAAAAATATGCTAAAGAAATTGATGAATATACAATACATTTTTACATAGAAGCAAAGCTGAGAAGCTAAACTGTAGGAAGGAAAAATTATGTGTGTATCTAAAATAGTTTTCAAAATATTTATTTTAAAGTTCTGAAAATTTGTGCGTTATGTTATACTTAATATTAATTAAATGGTCAACATAATATATTAATAATAGTCATGTAATTGTTTGATGATGCATTCATATACTGTAAAAATTATAAGGGTTATTGTTGCGAATGTCAAGAATTTTATGTAATTTTAAATTCAGACATTAAGATATTGATGTAGAAAATATAAAAGAACCAACTAAAATACATGAAAAAAGCAGTCTGCAATAAAATGATCTTGACAAACAAAATACGGCATTTTCACTTACTAGGGTAGACGGCTTAGGCTGGGGCAAGCTGGGCAAACAGAGAGCGACTCGTGGTTTTGATGAATGTTGCTCTAGCTTTTAAAGTTTTCAGGGGAAAAAGTATAAAAATTACAAATACAAAAACAAGTCTTGTAATTTTCCATACATTTTTATAACAACGAGTTGGGGAATTGGCTTCCAATACATTGTTGTGTTTGACAATATCTAAGGTAACCAACCCTACTTTAGATAGATTTGTACTACTTTTTCGTAAACCGTACTTTTAAAAATTCGTGCAGCCAAAATACACCTTTTGCACTCTTAAAAATTTATGTAAACTATAACGGTTAATTTTAATTTATGCAACTTGTGAAATGTTCATATTAAACCATTTCCATCCAAACAGTTTACATAAAAAAAAAAGTTTGGACCCTCATTCATTAGGGAGTTTTTTAAGATTCCAACATTAAGTTTTATTTTTCACCGAATAGGATCTAGTTATAGTGTATCGTGCTTCCACACCACAGGTCTTGGGTTCTATTAAGGGGCTGGGCTAGGTCGACACTGCCTTTCATCCCCGCTACATTGGTTCGATAAATGAGTACCAAGCTTGCTTGGGGTCTTAACCCTCCAACCGGACAACACGGATTTTTCTGCCCTACTAGAGAGGCTTCGAAAATGGACCACACGGAATTTTTCGTAAGGCCGGGGACTCGCCAAAAATGAGCCAAACTGATTTTTTCCTCAAGTAATGTGTTCAAAAACGGTAAAGTCGTGTTTTTCCGAATTCTTTTCCCCCCTTTAAAGGTTTAGTATCTTGAAAGATAATTAGAGACGGTCAGGGAGACACAATGGGCATTGAGGGGAAGTTTTATGGCTCACGGGGAGACCGGTTCTTTCCCCTGCAGCAATCGTAAAAAACTGGGAAGAATTTCTTTAAACCCCCTAAAGTGTACAGAAATAATTGCAAGTCAACGAGTTGAGAATTCTTATTTTTTTCTTTACCTTAAAATTCTCAAATGGAATTAAGTTTTTATAATGTATGTCTAAGTTTTTAAAAAATATCTGTAGTATTTAAATTCAAATTATATATTAAAACATTGAGGATAATTTACTGTTTCATTTTTCTTATTTTAATCAATACTTTCAAGAATTTTTTTTAAAAATGATTATTTTGTTATGTGTCAAAAAAATAAAAAAAAAGGTTCAAAATTTAAAATTTTTTAAAATTTCGCACACTTCTAAACATGAATAAATTTTAAGCTTCTGTATTACATTATTTGCAAAAAATTTTATGCATTGTTAAAAAAAAACCCTATTTAAATCTTTTAGTTTTTCATAATTTTAAAGCCAGGTATTCAGGGCATCTTACATAGAATCCCTTGTTTTGTATTGTTCAGATAACAAATTATATTTGAATTTTGAATGTCTGAACATTAATTTCATACAAGCTTATATTTTTGAACTTGAATCTTCAAATAAAGAGTATTTAAAAGCATCTGGACAAATTTACAGTTAACATTTGCACATATAAATAAATATAAAGATCCTTTTTAAATTCAAGTTAAAAAAATATATATTTATGCATAATCCCTCATAATTCATGTTCCATTAGTAGTTGACTGAAGAAAAGGTTATTAAAATTTGGACATTTTTATAATCTTAACCATGCAATACTGGGAATTTTGTATTAGCTCCACTGAAATTCTGCATTGGAATTTCGAAAAAGATATTTATACGTGTCTCACATACTCAGTTGAAAAACATATATTTACCATAAATACTAATAATTCTTTGGATATTTAAAATTATCGTTAGATTAATTTTTTAATATATATATATATTCGACTTCTAATATTTTTCAAGTATTACTTAAATTTCATATAATTTAATTAAGTGAGGGGATATTAAAGTCGCACTCTCTCTCTTCTAAACTACTTGAGGGCTTTTGGCGATGGACCTGTGGCCGGGGTGCCAGGTCCTCAAGGTATTGAATCATGGTTGGCATGTCTCGAGTTCGAGCCCAGTGCCACAAAAGACCCGCCGTGTAGGGCAGCGATACACGTTAAATCTATCAAGAGCTGAAATGTCCTCTCGTTGGTGTGATGTGGTAGTTAGGAGAGGGGGGTGCCAGCTCAGGTGTCACCCTCGTCATTTGACCATGCTTCAAAATTACGAGGTCCATCACTAAAAGCCCTCGTGTTGCTGAACAGTGCGATGTTAATATTCACTCACTTGGCGACGGACCTCATAATTTTAAACCATGGTCAAGTGACGAGGATGACGCTTGAGCATCGCTCCCTTACACGGCGGATCTTCAGTGGTGCTGGGGTCGAACTCATGACACGCCAGCTACGAGTCCGTTACTTTGACCATTAGGCTACCGCGGCCTCACAATATGGTTGAAAACTGCATGTTATGAGTAAAAATATGCTGAAACATTTGATGAACTTATAATAGATTTTTGCATAGAAGATAGATGTGTGATATGCTAAAATGACAATATGTAAAAGTTATGAGAATATCGATGACAATTTTTGAAAAATTCAATTTAAGTTTCAGTTTGAAACTTATTCTTTATTTTTCGCATTTAATATTAAATATTCGCGTTAACAAATTAATAGTTTAACGCATTCATAGATTATAAAAAATAAAGGTATAAATGACATTGTTGGGAATAATAAGTTTTTATAGTTTTGAATTCAGACTTCTTTGCAGGAGTGTAGACTATTAAAAGGCTTATGTAGAAGTTAGAAACCTAATATTTAAAATATATGGAAACAATATCTGCAATTCCATGATCTTGACGAGCAGAAGACGGCATTTTTACTTAGTAGGGCAGAGTAAGCATAAGGTAGGAGCTTATGGAGTAAACAACCAGGCCTCTGCAGTTTTGGCAGGTAATGAACTCCCATTTGTTTCTTTCAGTAAGGAATATAAAAATAACAAATACAAAAATAAGTCATGTAAAATTTTATATATTTTAATGACAATGAATTGTGAACTTAATTTCCAATTCATTGTCACGAGTTGGCAGTAACTACGGTACTCTATCGACCGTACTTCTTATATATATATAAGAAGTACGGTTGATAGAGTACCAATAATTTTAACGCAATTTTATATTTCGTTCTCGTAAACTTTACTCCTTTTAAAACATGTATTGCCAAAATACTCTCCTTTTGTATATTTATAAAATTTTAAAAATATAATGGTTATCTTACCCAACATTTTAAATAAGGGGCGGCAACTGTGTAGCTAAGACGTGCCAAACCAATCTGTCGGTATCATTCAGCGTGCCACATAGTAGGAAATTTTTGAAATCCTTCCATTCTTATGGTAATATTTGCAGATTTAAAGAATAGAGGTAAATAATTTAGATTTACAGTTTTATTTTATATTAATTATGGATCAATAAAATACATTTATTAACATAAAAATAAACAATATAAAATGTTACTATTTCTTCAACAAAGATAAAAAAAATTAAAAATGTATGTTTCCAACATATTTATTTAAATAAGAAATAGACAAAGTGAAATATAAATTATTCCCTTCATTACAGTTAAATAAAAATTGTAATGCTAATTAACTCTTTCACCACTCTTCTTTCATATCGCAAAACCAGGGGTATAATGCGTGACACGATTCTGAGCATTCAGTTGTTAAACAATTTCTTTGCGGAGTCGAAATATTTTTCATATCAGGAAAGATTTTTTACTTTGATATGCCGAATCATAAGGGGAAAGCAGAGTACATGCAATTTTCTTTTTTCAACAATTATAAATCCCGTAGCAATAACATTCAATTATTTACAAAATAGCTGTAAATTTATCCTTAGAATCATCTTTCAGATTATTTTGTAGTTCCATAAATGTCCATAACTCTCAGAAGATGTTTGTCAAATAAGTTCTATTATCAACTTCCATCCACTCAAGAATTGACAAATTTGTAGAGTAGTGCTGAGTGCCACTAAGAATTGTACCACGTGCCACAGGTCCATAGATTGCCGACACGTTTTAAATGTTCTTATTAACTAACCATCTCCTATTCAAACACAATTTATATGATAAAAAAGGGTTTTCATTCATTTTGTAGGGAATTGTATTAGATTCAACCATAAGTAATTTTGTGTATCAAAAAAATTACATTGTTTCGGGATCCCCTTAGAGCAAAATGAAAGGAATTTGACATAATTATAGTAAGTTTCTCTAAAAGGGGAAACGTTCACTTTCAAAATACACTGCATAAAGTGGTTTTAGGTGTACGGTTATATTCACTATTATTCCTAAAATAAATTTTGATATTTTGGTTTTTCGTTAAGTTTTGAAGTTATTTCTTCAAATATACTTCTCCATTACATTTCTTTCAAACTTGCTATTTTCTTTTGCGGCCACGGTAGCCTGATGGTCATGGTTATGAACTCGTGTCCAGTGTTCGAGCCCTGGTACCACAAAAGTTTAGCGTTGAAGAGGAGCTGATGCACGTTAAACACGTCGAGGTCAAAAGTCCTCACGTTGGTGTAATGTGGAAGTTTGGAAGGGGAGTTATCAGCTCAGGTATCATCCTCGTCACTTAACCGTGGTTTAAAATTACGTAGTCGCTCGTCAGTAGCCACCGTGTTGACTTAGAATGCAATATAAACCCTTGACGTGTGCACGTGAGTTAATTCGAGTATGCTAAACAGTTCCAAATATGCACATTAGATATAATTCAAACGAGGTCGCATTTTATGCTGCTGTAATTTTTCTCACTCAAATATCAGCGAGCGCCGTCTGCAGCAGTGATATTTGACTGTTGTTTTCTATATTTACGATTTAGTCGTGAAACATCAAAAACTTGGATAAAATATTTGTATAAAAAATTAAGGGAAAAGGAATACTTAGATTTTAGAAGCAAATTACTAGAAAATATGTTAGGGAATATTTACAAGATATTTCACGACTCTATCTTGAACAGGAAAAACGCCTAAGGGATTAGAATACACTCTCATCTTCAAAATTAAAAATCTGAGAAAAACACATTTAAAATTTGTAAAGGCATAAAAAAAATTCCAATGCCTGTAAAGCTTTAATTTTTTAATATGTTACTATGCAACTTATGTTCTACATGAAAATTCTACTTGAAATAAATATGACTGAAAATATCTTTTCTAATTCAAAATTTTCTTCGACATAATGTTGATAACAATTGTTAATTTGATCAATTATTCCGTTTTATCAGAACCTTATATATTCTCAAGAGTTTTAAATGCAAAATATTTATACAGAAAATAGTAGTGATCCAAACGTAATCCAGAAATCACCAAGATTGTAAATAATATTTTTTTTTTTTTCCCTCAGTTCCCCCTCGTGGCAGGTAAGCAAGTTTAAGTTTTTGTTGCATGACTTTAAAATACTTTAATGTAGTACTACAATATATTTATTATAATGTAGTTTGTGGTACGTCAGGGAAATATTTAGTTCATTCTGCAACATTTGCATTCTGTAGTCTAATTGTAATATCACCTGAAAGCTGGATTTTAGATTTACCATTTTCAGTCATATTCCATCCCTTTCAAGTATTATTTATCACAGTAGCCTGCGTACATTTTGGTCATGGCATTTTTCAAAAGGAAAAAAAATAATGAAAACAAAGTAAAGAGCTTTTAAATTATATAAACTATGTGTCAAAAAATAAATTGCACTTTAAATCAATCTTAATTAAGTAAATGTGAGAAAACTTAAAAACATGAGCAAACAGAAAGGATTTTAGAAATTAAAATTGCAGTTAATAGTCATTTCACACGAAATAATGGATTGTGTTAAAAAAATATTTTTAATTAATTCAATCTAGGAATTCAAAAATGCTTTAAAATGAAACCGAATTTAAAATCAAAACTCAGAAAATTAAAATTTCTCAAAACCTAATTGGTTTTTAGATCAGAAATTGAGCAAGTTTTCCAAATATATGAAATATATATTTGTAATAAATTGGGAGAAGTTTCTGTTGGCCGTGAAGTGGAGAAAATGTCCATTTCACAATCCTCGTCCTAGGCCACAGCTGTAAATGAGAAACCTCCCCTTTCGAACAACACAGAAACCGAAAAGCAATAAAATCATCCCCTGCAAAACCATTTGAGGACCTCCCGCAGTTTTAAGGGGGGGAGAGGGCATAAAACTGCGGTGCGCTTTCGAAGCAATTCGCGAAATTCATCTGAAACATTTTCGCTACTACTAGCTTTGAAAAAGTAGACCGCTTTCGAAGTGAAATTCAATTAGCGGGTCATCCACTCAGAGGGTTAATTATATTCCCAATTAAAGTGTCTAATTTTCCTCAATAACTAACGTACTGGAAGACAATACTATGAATTGCGAATAACTTGTTATAATGGTTGTGAGAATGCTTAGTGATAGCCATAATTTAATTAAATTTAAAAAGTCTTAGTTTAAACTTCTTAATCTAAAAAAAATTTTAATGTTGTTGGCAAAGCTTAGAATTTATAGGTGTTTATTTTGTTTATTTAATATCGTTGGAAACACCGTTGGAATAAGTAGATGGAAACGAGCAATTCTTAGGATTTGTGCTATGTGTGAATTAATATTTGTATAAGTATGAGTGTTGGTTTGTGTGTAAGGAGGAAGGAAATTATGAGTATTGGTAAATCTTTTGTGTCTCTTAGTACTGTGTATGCTCGCAGATGTTTAACACAATTTTATGAGCGATTTGATGTATTAGAATTATAGAAATATTATGATTTGATTTAATTTCTTTAAAACCCTAAATTTTAAAGTGTGATGTAACTTTAAGAAATGGAAAAAATAATCCCAGATTCGGATTTTAAGTCCTAATTGTGCAAAGTGTACATTTTTTCCCCCTTCAAATTTTGATTCATGTATTATGTTATTTTTTGATATTGTGTTTATGACCGGGATTGCTGCCCTGATCAATCTCATTGATGGGACGATCTTTATGTGTGTGAGTTCTAAGAACTGAATCCAACTAGGACCAGAGCAGTCCCGTGAAATGGACCTTTTTTAGGGGGAAGTAAGTTGTGACGTCCTCCTTTGGAAACGAGTTTCATTCTTTCAGGACAATACTAGACTGAGTTTTGGTGCACGTGTAGCTGGGGTTCATTATCGCTTATTTAGCGTCTGGACTTTGGTGCCAGTTAGACTAGGCAAACAATAGTCTGGCTATTTTAAGGGGGGAGGGCATATAACTGCAGTGCGCTTTCGAAGCAGTTCGCGAAATTCATCTGAAACATTTTCGCTACCACTAGCTTTGAAAAAGTAGACCGCTTTCGAAGTGAAATTCAATTAGCGGGTCATCCACTCAGAGGGTTAAACACTGAAGGTCTCTCTTCAGACAGACCACCAACTGTTCATGCACCTCAGCGCCCAATGGTCTCGTATATTGGGATGGGCATAGTAGTTCCTGGCCCTCATGGATTGTTGTGCCACTGAGTTTGAGTTTTAAGTTTGAGGATTGCCTCACTTTGGGGATACCCCTTAGATAAACATGTATTTCCACTCATTTGCAATTAAACATTTTTCTTTCAATTACATTTATTTGAGAAGGAAGTTTGATTTTTCAAATGTATTTGCTTAATAACATGTATATTTGTGTATTATATTAAAATTTTGATCTATCCGAAATTATATGTTTTTTGCTCCTCTAAAAGCTTTTAGGATTTTAGAACTAATCTTACAATCCATGTACGTTTTATAGTAGTATATTTAAAAATGATAAAGACATTTTTATAATTGTGTGAGTTTGCATGCCTCGTTTATAAATATAAAAAAAAATTGGTTTCGGCTACAGTTTTTAAAATGTACTGAAATAAGTGGAGGAATAGGATTTTTACATATTTTGAATATTTTTAATTGCAGTAAGATACATTTATATTTCAATTTCTTTACAATTTGAATAGAAGTATATCAAACTATATATTCAATATCAACTTTGTGAATAGTTTGATATTGAATATAAACTCATGGGCTGTTTAACAGTGAAGTTTTTTATTTTGATACCACCAGCACACACTAAAATAAGGCTCATTTGCAGTTATATGATCAGCTTTTGTGATATTTAAATTTTAAAAATACTCTACACATACGAAAACATTCTTTCAAAACCACACACCACATTTCATACTTACTGTCTTCCCGACAGCTGGCAATATTTGTGTATACTCAAAAAATTTAATACAGGATACATTTCCAAATGTTAAAATTGTTTTTAAAGTTTGGTATGGATACATTGTGGATTTGTCGGTTAACTTCACTGAACAAAATGGTTTTAAGTGTACTGTTTTGATAGACAAAATTAATTGTGGGAAAATGTAGTTATCAATGACAATTTTCCTTGTAATAAAAGAAAGATAAAAAATTAAACTTGAGTAGAAAATGGTCAGAAATACTGTCACGCACATTTGAAGAAAAAGTATATCCCATGTTAAAATTAAAAATTATTGACTGAATGTGTGTTATGTCCATCACAAATGCGATGTAGAGAAGATATTTTTATTTAATACAAGAAGTTTGAAAAGGAGAGCACTAGAAATGAAACTTTAGATTTTTTCCGAAAAATATTCATTTAACATAAAAATATCATTTATATGATTTAAATTTTAATAAATTAAAAGTATTTTGAAATCCTTTTTTATGTTATTTTAAATTAAAAATATAATCATTGTATGTTATTCTCTTATTGTTTAAAAAGAGATAGGGCCTTTACTTTTTTTAAAAACAGGAAAGTGAGCGTGTTTTCTTTCTCTCATATTCAAAAATGAATACAGGATGCTTTTTTCTGGTTCAAAAATCACAATACCAAAATATTTTTTTTCCAACTTTTTTTTTTTAATTTTTAAAAATGACAGAAAAATAAATTTTGTTTGAAGAAATATAAGTTTTAAAATGAGAATGAGAGATTATTGATCATAATAATTATTAATCTTGATTCATTATTACTATTAATTTATATGCTTTAATTTTAATATAGTTATATCTTTAAAAGGAGCTTAACACTTTCTTTTTTTTTTCTGTACCATAAAGACATTATTATCCTAAATTTATATTTTGGCTTGTGATTTACAAAACTGTTCATGGAATTAATTGAGAAATTTTAAAATAGGTACTTTTTGAAAAAATTTTATCTTAACATGTATAAAGTTTTTTTTCATGTGGACACAGTGTAATCACCTCTGCATCAGGGGGGAAGGGCAGGATTGCATGTTACCCAAAACCTGATTGTCGCCAAATACGTATTTGGGCTAGAGGCCCAAAACCTGACTTTGTAGGGGGCCTCTAATATTCTGTGTTATGCCACTGTGGGGACAAAATTAAAAAATGGTGCTTTAGTTTTGGAGCTCATTTATGAGAACTTTACAGCTCTGTAATTCAAAAACGAGTTGGTATGTCTGTAAAATTTCATATTTTTCTAAGCCTATATCAATAGTACAGCTGTACCTAGTTTTATGAAAATATGAACTGTGGTAAATTATATCTTTTTCTATTTTGAATCGACATATAATGACCCAAAAGTTAATTTCTTGCTGCCTAGTAATTCTGTCCAATGTGAGTGAACTCATTTTGGATAGATGTCTTCTCCATTGCCATGGCAGCCCCAGATGCACTCTTGCCTTCCTCAGAATTCCATACCATCCAGTTCTTTGCTATGGTTTTCACTGTCACTTTTAATAGTTTTCAAGTCTTTTTCCAGTCCAATTTGGGAATGAGGGGGTCCTAATGGTTTACAGCTGAGAAAACCTTTTAAATGGTTCAGTTGCTATGTGTCTTGCCCATTTAATCCTCTGTATTGTTATAAATTCAATAATGTTTGGCACTTTAAAATAGTTTGTAAATTTCGAGTTGGTTATTCTTCGATATTTATCATATTTAATTTCACCTAATAAGCTTCTTAAAAATCTTTAAAACATAGGGTTTCTTTATCTTTCTCAATCATTGCTCATATTTCAGAAATTATGGGAAAGCAGGCTCTTTTTAAAGTCTTCTAAAATGTCAGTCACAATCAAGGGGAAGGTGGGTCTGGACCTCCCCCATAGCCCTTGATTTGATTTCGATTGATTATAATCCTACAAATAGTACCTAAAATTTAATTATTTGTTGTTAATAATAAATTTTATTGATTAATACTAATTATTTATTCAATAATTAATTTTTTTTCTTTTTTTCCCTCAAAAATCGACAAAATTTAAAGAATATGTTGAGCGGCGTATTGCAGCATATTAGTGGTTCACTTTCGACCCTGGATCCTCGTTTTAAAAAATTCCTGTGTACATGTCAGTGATTCAATTAACTTACAATTATAAATCAGACATTGGGCATTTGAAATGTTTCATGTATTTTCCATCATTACAAATAATTACATGGTGTATTCATCGTGTTAATGTTCATTATTTCATTTCCTTAAATAAAAGATAACTTATAATTTATTTTTATTTAATGAAAGTAAAATATTTTTGTTTTATTATATTGATTTTCATTTTATTTTATAGTCGACTGATTCCATAGAAAAGAAAAACTCTGATGAAAGGCCTAAAAAGTCTGAAGCTTCCTCAAATAAAGCTCATTTCTCATCAAATCATCCTAAAAGCAAATATATTCCAGTATGTATTTCTCTGCATTAATTATACTTTACATATAATCTGTTTGTATCAGTAATTACAATTATTATAGTGTTTCAATTTTTGCTGAATTGTATTGAGATACATGAAAGTAAAAGTTGTAGTATTTTATATTTTTCTTTTTATTTATATTAAATTTGCTAACGAGTAACTGCATTTCAGTTGGGAAAAAGAGATACACTAGTATTGAGTTCTACTTAAGTAAAATAGTTTTAATCATTTTATTTATAAACAAAAATAAGCTGTTGCACACCTGTGTAAAATAAAAATGTGAAACAGGCATTTATGTTATAAACTCATGATCATTTTTTTTTTTTTTTCTAGATCAGAGGTTCCCAAACTTTTTGTCTCATAGACCACTTGCCATGTTTTTCGGTTTTGTGTAGACCCCTACTTTCCTAATATTAAATTTTTGCAAATTTATCAACTTAAATGTTTTTTTACAGATGATATAGCACTACTTACTTTAAAAGTTTTATGTTTCTAGCTGTTGTTTAGTGGAGTGTTTAAAACTTAAGGAATGCACATGAATTAATATTAAATTATAATTTAATTAATGTATGAAATAATTGTTACATAAAATAACTGAGCAACAAACAAATGTTTTTATTGGTTGGGAGGAATCTGTTTTTGACTTCAATAACAAAATTTCAACACATTTGGCTTTAATCTTTTAGGGTTTAACCCTAAATCTCCACGATTTGTAATATCCAATCTTTCTTTTTTTGTCTTTCTGTTTTTATTTTGGAGATCGGCAAGCACGATGAAACTCCTCCTCTCTGGGAAAAGCAATTAAAAACTTTCTTGAGATGTTCCATAATTCGGGATAACTAACAGGGTATATCTTTCTAAAACCAAAATTGCTGGCATTCGTTTCGAAACTTTACTTTAAGATCTTCATTAGGGCAGTGAAAATCAGTTGCTTTTGTAATCAGACATTTATTTTAATGTAACAACATGAATTCATTATCTACTGTGATATTACCATAGTCAAAGCATTCTCGAACCTAGTTTCAAAACTTGAATAAAAGGCATTTAAATGTTGAACATAGGTTAAAACGCGCTTTTTCTTTCCCCCGTCTGTGACGAATTGAGAAACTGTTAAAATTTGCGACGTCCAGTTCAATATTTCTTTAACTTGTTTCTGACATGCGCACGAGAAACACTAAAATGATGGTCCTTTTTTAATAAAATTTATGCTGTCACCTTGTAACTGCAAATTAACTCCATTAAATTTAGTAAATAAAGCTGTTAAATAGGTAAATCTGGTTTACACTTAATAAGGAATTTTGTAGGTTCTTTTTGTTCAAATGAAGATTCCATCATTTATCCAAAATCCAGGTACAATAACGTCACTACTTCTTTAATGGCTAAAGAGTTTTATTCTAAAGACAGCCACACACAACATAACAAGAAAACTAACTATATACATTTAAATTTAAGTTGTTAATTCCATTTTGTTTAAATCATCGCCAACTATCCCGCTCCTTGTCTCATGTCCTATCGCTCCGCCATGTTGGTCACCTCCCTCTCTGTGTCGTTCAGTTCCAAGTCTCTCTCTTCTCGATGGCCGCGCCACCTATAAAGAATTTTAAACTTCCGGGCGAATCTTACATGCCCCCCAACAGAAGCACATGCGTCATCTTCAATGACCAGGTGCTACCAGAAAGGTTAGTCACACACACACATAACATCAAATCCTTAAGTAAAGAGAGAGTGCACTATATCTTACTATGAATATCAAGCTACTCAATAACATTCTTTAATTAGTTTCTAAGAGTACACTGGTAAAAATATGCTAAATACGTAAATAAGTCAATGATAGACGGTTTCCTAGCAAACTATGGAAATTCCACTTTTAAATGAAAACTACATTTGACATATATGCATATACAACACTAACAAAAAAAAACAATAATAAGAATAAGTATACGCTATACTCCAAAACAGCTAATACATAAATCAATAAAAAATAAAGGTTTTCTAAATACACAATGAAGATTTCACTTTTAACCGGATCTGAAGGTTACCTTATATGCACATACAACATTAATAAAAAAAATAATAAGAATAAGGATTCATTTTTCTCCAAAATATTCATACATTAATCAATCAATAATAGACGTTTTCTAAATACACTATGAAACTTTCACTTTTAACCGAATATGACGGTTACCATATATATATCACAAAAGCCAAAGTTTTCATCTTTAGCAGTTCCAGAAATTATTACACAGAAAAATGTCAAGTATATATATAATCATTGGCTTAAATCTTATCTATTTAACAGGAGCAGGCAATCTGGATAATTCAGTACTTTTTACATGCGTAAGCCTTCAGCCAAACGTTAATTCTTTTATTGTACCAGGTTTAAACATTTAAAAAAATTCTCTTTTCTTTCCAATTTCTATGTAGAATGAAAGCAAGAAAAATCCTTTTCAATCCCAAAAGCGACAAAAAGCAACCAATGCATGTTATTGTCCATAAAATATCCACGCGAACCCTAAATACTTCCAATCCTGCTTTCAACTCCAATTTAACAATACCTGTTATGAGATCACGACAACATTGCACCAGGATTTAGTCAATAAATTCGGAAATACATTCCTTACGGGGCTGACCCCGCCTATTACTATACAAGATTCTATTTTTAAATACACAAGTAAAGGCAACCTCTATCATGCTTTCTTTTATACCTTGTCCATTTGTTTGGACATTCGATCCATTAATTTTTACTGCAACCAAATCTGTTTGGAACATTCATTAAAGACTGTGTAAGTCTCAGGACGTAGATTGGTGATCACTTCTTGGCTGCAAACTGATTTTGAATCTGTTGAACTAATAATTCCTTCTTCCTTTGAAGGTTCTCGAAGTTACGCAGGATTGCGTATCATTTGTGAGTTTTCTATTAATACTTCATAATCAGAGGAACAGATTAACATGTTGTTAACCAAATTTTTAGAGACAGGCACAACACCGTGCCTAAGGTCATTCAATTCCATGTTGGAATCTTTCAATTCACCAATTTCATGCTCCCAAAATGCAGACGTAATTTGAATTGTCCCTTTATTATCGACACTTTGTCCTTCGACATCTGCTGTCACCGCAGGTATCTCGGTACCTGTTTCTATGGCAGCATTCAAAATTCCTTGCTCATCCCTGACCTTGACGTGAACAACCCTTAAATCGTCCATTCCCTTCTCTTCCTTGATAGGAGTAGTTACTGGTATCGTAGCTTCAGCCATCAACACAGCAGGAGATATTTCCCTCATATGTTCCTCGGCCCTCGTGATACTAATTCTGTAATTTGAAGTTGTCTTACGATCTTCTGCACAACTCGTCCACTTAACATTCGACCGAATACTTTCGATCTCTGACCGCAATTCATTCAATTCTGATTCCCAGCGCAGCTGCTGTATTGCGTGCTGCCTGGCGATTTTTTCCTCTGTTTCCCTTTCAACGCGTTCCTCTGAAATAACGGATAACTGAGCTCTAACGAACTCCTCTTCTTAATCTTTGCTACCGATTATGATATTCTTTAAATCTATAATCGTCATTTTATCTGATACCTTCTGACCTAACTCCTCAGCCAACAAAACTAAATCCTGCTTTTTAGCTTTCTCCAAAAATGCCATTTGAAATTTTTCTTTTTCCAATGTACCGCAACTAAACAAATAATCAAATGAAAATAACACCCGAAAGGGATTGCCAAAAATTAAACACTGCAAATATCTCTTTGTTTACAATAAGCATCCGCTATACTAACACAACGCTCAATGAATTAGGAGGAATTCCAGAATAATGTATTATATATTTCGCAATATACCAAGTGTACTTAAATAACTAATAAAATAATCACTTGAAATATTACTGATACACAAGAATCACTTAAAATATTACCGATATACAATAATTACCTAAAATATTACTACGATAATAAAAACATTTCTGATGCATAAAATAATATCTCAATTCTTCGAAATTCATAATTCTAAAGATTTTCATAACTCATAACAATTAAAAAAATATATCTGCATTTATATCCTTTTCACAAAATAAATCCAAATAAAAATAAAAGAAAACCAACCTTTTAGCCAAAATAAAAAATCATTAGTAATCATATTTGACATATCAGATACTTCAAAAAAAAATATACTCATAAATACAAGTTCTACTTGGCAGACATAATATTCCTTAACATATTCAAAAGAGAAAAGAAATACGTTATTACACTTTATTCTAATAATAAAAAAATGCACACTTCAGCTTATGGCCTTGAGCAATCACTCACTTTTTTTTCCCTTACTCAGCAATGGTTAAAATCGTATTTTCATGAGTCATACGCGTACAGAAAAAGAATGAATATAGGATCAATTCTCTTAAAAAAAAATATTATGCAATCGAGTGAAATAATGAATAAATCTTTCAACAATTAATGTACATTTCACATTAAAAAACAATATATATATCCTTTACTTAGATATTCTGCTTAAACGACATTTGATTTATATATATAATTCAGCAATTTTTTTTTTCCATAAATCATTCATCAAGTTGAGGTATGAATTAAAACATACATTCTTTTCTAGTCATTAATATACTTAAAACTTAACAAAATTTTATAATTTTCACAACAATTATATAAACTGATGTTCAATTAAAAATATAGTTGTATTCTAATACTTTACAAAGTTTCAGATTTGCCACAAACAATACATGAACTGATGTTCAATAAAAAAAAGTATTATGTACCAATATTTCGTAACGTTTCTGGTGAAACACACTAATTATTTGAACTGGTGTTCAATAGAATTATATATCTAATTATTTTTTTAATGTTTCTGATGAAACACAATAATTATCTGAACTGATGTTCAATAAAAATATATATCCAATATGCAATAATGTTTCTGATGAAACCCAAATATACTTTTACCTCTTGGAATAGATGATACCATTAATTAGAAAAATGTTTTCTATGACAGAAAACTACATATTTCTCGCGGTGGTCATTTAATGATTATAATGACTCACACCGGACAATGTTTTCTCTGATGGAAAACTGAAATATTTCTCAACTTAAAACAAAAGAAAAAGTGACCATTTAATGATTCTGAGTCACGCCGAACAACGTCTTCTCTGACGGAAAACTAAAATATTTCTCGCGGTGATCATTTAATGATTATAATGACTCGCCCAACTAATCTTTCTTACCCTGGGGTTTCTAATGAATCAACATACATAAGTTAAACTGTAACTTATTTTACTTTTACTACAATAACATATCATCTATTCCAAACAACTACAGCTATTGATAATGCACTCTTTACATTACAGTACATATAATAATAACTTTAATTTGTGAGTGTGGACCACCCTTTCTTACCTGGAGCTTGGATGAAATCTTTAAAATTTTGCCGGCTGCGCCAATAAGGATTTTTGTAAGTACTTTTTGTTCAAATGAAGATTCCATCATTTATCCAAAATCCAGGTACAATAACGTCACTACTTCTTTAATGGCTAAAGAGTTTTATTCTAAAGACAGCCACACACAACATAACAAGAAAACTAACTATATACATTTAAATTTAAGTTGTTAATTCCATTTTGTTTAAATCATCGCCAACTATCCCGCTCCTTGTCTCATGTCCTATCACTCCGCCATGTTGGTCACCTCCCTCTCTGTGTCATTCAGTTCCAAGTCTCTCTCTCTTCTCGATGGCCGCGCCACCTATAACGAATTTTAAATTTCCGGGCGAATCTTACACACTTGATTAAATTTTCTTTTAAAATTAAAGTTACGATCTGGTTTAGGCTATCGTAGACCCCCCCCCATTTACACCTCATGGACCCCCAAATTATTTTTTTCACTGATGTGGACCCCTTGAAGGTCGTCATAGACCCCTAGGGGTCCATATAGACCACTTTGGGAATCACTGATCTAGATATAGGAAGATGCAAAGTGATGATAAATGTGCTACATATTTTCTTGTGCAGTTACATTAGAAGATTATTCTACTTGACTTTGAGAGTGCTTCAAATATCTTAAAATTTTAGGGAGTTTAATTTTAATGGCAAGAATGTACTTTTAAATATAACTTACATTGATGCATTCATATATAAAATTTATTTTCATTTGATCATTAAGAGTAATTAAAGTTTTAGACTTTAAATTTGAACAAGTATAGCATATTTTCCCATGTATAAGCAGAGAATTTTTGGAACTTTTTAAAAATGGAAGTAAGGGGACTAATTTATATACAGATCTGCAAATCTTGGAATAAAAAGACGTAGTGTAGGAAAAAGGTTTTTTTAATATTTATGTTAGCCACGTGCATGCGATTATAATCTTTTAATTTCTGGGAGTGTTTTGAACAAGACTTTTATTTAAGAAGAAAAAAATCCTTTAAAGTCAATTTTAGATTTTGACTTTTTAATTAGTTTGTGTTAAATTCACCTTTTCTCTTGGGAAGTCTGACTGCATATGATCAAACAGCGAATTTTTCCTCCAGGGCATGAAATATAGGTTGACGATCGCATGCCCTTTATGAATTTCTTTTCTCACTTATTTTCCAAAGTATGTCTTATACATATGTCGCTCAAGGTAACAAAACTGAATGAAAAAAGTGTGGCAACTTCATATAGGATTAACAAAACTATTGGTATTGGCATTTTACTTATATCAGTTGGATTAGAAAATGTTCCACCTATTTTACCAGCTTGGCAAAATTTTCACCTTCGTGAACATATATTTGAAAATTGCACGAATTTTTTTTAGTTTGGCTTTTATACAAGTTTTGGATTTAAAGTAAATGTTTGCAGAAAAATGCACTTTCAGCTTATACACAGAACGGATTATGTTCAGAAATATGCAGTATGTATTTTGTTTGTATCATTTGTAGTTAAATCAGTACTTGAAGTAAAAGACAAGCAAAAATTTTATTCCAAAACTAAAAGGGAAATCTCTAAGGTGCTTAGTATTTTTCATTTTGTGCTGTTATATGAATAACATTTTACTACAAATTACTTTAAATGTTAATTTTAATCTTTCAGCTGGATCCACATCAAGAAATTTCAAAACCTCTGAAGAATGATGCTCCAAGTCGTTTTTGGTCATTGGTAGAACCTTATTGTGCTGATATTACACAAGACACGATTCGAGTATTTATTTTTGAATAATATAGTTTATAAATGTCAAATTATGTTGATTATATGTAATAAATGTAGACACAGTTTTTGAAGTGTTTCAAGGTTGGTTCAATTATTAACCCAAATTTTATAATTAATTGCATCTAATTTAAAAACATATCACTACACATTGCATTTAAATGCATTTGAAATGGATACCTTAAATTGCAAGCCAAAAATTGCTAGCATCAAGAATAACGAATGTGCATCACTCCTCACAAGGTGAAACTGAGAGGGGATGATACAAGTGCTATGAAAGTCTTTCTGCTAACATAACTAAGCAAAAGTGCCTTAACATAATCTTACAAAAGTGCATTTTATGAAAGAAAGTGCTTTAAATATGGTTATTTGTTTTGGTTTTTCGATTTTTTTCCACAAACCAAATTTGAGTAATCTTGTACTTTATTTGATATTTTGTAAACACTTTTGCTTTGTTTCAATTACTACATGCTTTCATATACATTTGTTGTCATTTGCGTAACTTTCGCACTCTTATGATCAAACAGAAGGTTATAGACAGCATTTAAATTGTTTTTGTGTCAATGCGGAGCATGAAAAAATACAAATAGAATATAAATAATCCACACAAATTACAAAATCTAAATAAACCCGCCTTAACAAACAAGTGGTTCCCTAGGAATCATGGGTCAGTGTCTAACCCACAGTTCATAGGTTCGCCATCACTGCTCTAAGGTAATCATAGTATAAAATATACATATATGTTTAATTCAATTTTTTTAAATATATTTTTTAAATCTATTATAATGCATATTTGCACGCATTAAAGTTAAAAATTTTCTTAATTCTTCTATTATACTTGTAACATAATATATAATTTGCATGTACTATTTATGTAATTATATTTTATTTAAGTTAAAATTATGCATCGAAATGTTTTATTATTTTGGAATATTTCATTTTATATTGCTGGATAAATCCTAATTAAGCAAACAAGCTTTAATATATATTTTATATATTTTTAAATGTTATTTTTAAAAATTTATTTGCATAAAAAAATTGAGAATGAATTTTTTTAATTTTTTTTTATTTATTTACATTTTCCATTTAAAGAATTTTTTTAAATCTATTTTTCAGCTATTTGTATTAGTTTTAAATTAAATGCTATCAGTTATGAAGCAGTATTGTTATATCTTAAATTGAACTTGTTGATTGTTTCATTTTTAAAAAGGTAAATGTGGTGTTATGAAGAAATTAAAATTGATTGATTGTGTGATTTGTAAGCTCTATCTTTTATTTAACAACAGAGAAAAATTTGTGCAGATTTGTAGAAGTTTTGTATATATTCAGTTCTAAAAGTTTTTTTACATGTGGTGTAATTTTAAAACCTATTCATGTGGTGTAGGTTATAGCTTTATTTATTTGATTATTCTCTAAACATACTTATTAATATTTAACAGTGAAAAGAGTAATGGAAAAATATTGGCTGTTTTATATTTTTAATTTTAATGTGTATAGACTATAGAAGATTTGATAGTTCCTCAAGAAAGTGATAAAGATTTCCAAGAAATCCCTGAGTTAGGAAAACATTATAGTGAAACATGGCCTTTAGAAGATTTAAAAGAAGAAATGATCGAAGGTAAGCTATTCTCATATTGATTCAAATTATAAATGTAGTTTTCTTCTCCTGTTGTCTTTTGCTATTATCCACATGCTTTCAATTGTGGATCTATTATAAGAAACTTTTATTGTCTTTTTCATTTATATCAATGTATATATGTATAAAAAGTGATAAAGTTATGTTCTAAATGCTAAATATTTTTTTTTATTTTGATAACGCAACATGTTTAGATGTGATGATATGAATTAACATTTTAGCAATACGTTTAAAAGGTGGTAATACGATTGACATTCAATATTTCTTCTTACACACTTTTATTAGTTAGATCTGTACTATAGGGACGGAGTCTTTGAAATACAACGATATGAGACTCATCTGAGGCCCCGTAAATGGAGAGAATAAATACCCTTCAGATGCATTAATTAATTTCTATTGAAGAGCAAGACTAATTCCAGCAGCCACATAATTTCGCCTCGAAATATCAAACTCGAGGATAAATTCAACAAAGAATAAATTATAGTTTTAAAAACTAAAAAACAGGCTTTTATTGTAGATCAAACTAAAAAAATGAAAAATAAATTATAGTTTAAAAAAAGCTAAAAAACACACTTTTATTGTGAATCGAACTAAAAAGTAAAAAAATAGTACTCAAGATAAGAATAAAATGATTAACCAGAATATTAATGTCATTTTTGTAAAAGCATGGGGTGCTTTGTGCTACATTTTTACACAAACTCAGCTTTTTGGAATAGAGCTAGTAAGAAATTATAACAATTAATATAGAGCACCATACATATTTATCCCAAATGACATTAATTTTCTTGTTAATCATTTAACTCTTATCTTAAGAATTATTTTCTTACTTTTAGTTCGATTCACTATAAAGCCATGTTTTTTAGTTTTTTTTTTTTAAATTATAATTTATTATAGTTTTTACTTACTTATTTGCATTACATTTCAGATTGAAAGTTTTTCTTTTTCAGTTTATTATTTTCTTTTAGTTTTTCCCATATAACTTATCATTAAATATGTATGATTTTAGTGCCTTGAAAGTTTTTTTCATTACATTTTATTTAATATTCATAAATTTTCTTTCATGCAGGCTCAAAATCTGTGGAAAATAATAAAGGATTGTTTTCTGACTCAGCACAAGATCATACTGAAGTAGAACGAATATTAAAATTGGGAGAAGATGAAAGGTATAGTTTTTGTAAAAATTCTTGAAAAACTATTCAAATTTTGATTTTTAAAAAAAGATAACTTTAAATGTATTCTTTCTTTTAAAAATAGTTCTTCAATGGAGGGTAAAGATGAAGCTTCCTTATATGATAAATTAGTATATTCCCTCATTTCAGAAAACTTGATGACTCATTCCGATAATATTATGACTGATGACTGTGATGGTAATATTTGTTTTATCTATTCTTCCTTATTTTGTAAAAATATTTATTTTTAGAAATTGAAAACACATAAAAAATACTTTAAGAAAACTGAAATAATTTTAAATTCACTTAATTTTCAGTAATTTATGAAATTTTTTCAATAATCAACTTTTATCTATGTTTTTATTTCATAGATATTGACACTTTTCTTGGGTTAAAATATACGTAAGTGTTATATTAAGTAATTTATGTATAATATATGTACTTCAAAATAATGAACGCTTTGGAACTTTTAAAAAAATATTGATAGGTTGAGTTTTCAACAACAGTGCTAAAAAATATTTACAAGAGGAGAGCATGACTAGGGAAATTCATTTGGAATCGAGACTTGGTGTAATTGTAGCACTCTTTTAGGGTGTTCACCCCTCAATCTAATTCCGTCGAATGGCCAGTCAATTCAGAGAAATTAGCCTTTCGAAATTTATGCTTAGCTTTTATACAATTAAATTTTAATTTCCGCAACGAGTTCGTAGCTTGATTGGTAAATCGTCTGCTTACTATGCACGAGGTCAGGGTTCGATTCCACGCGATCAAGTTTTTTTCCAAGTTCAAGTTCATTTAATTATTTTTTTTAATTAAATTTATGAAAGGTTTATTAAATATTAAATGATATTTTATGTAATTATTTTCTATTTTATGAAGTAAAAAAAATTTTAAAGTATGTAACTTAAATTATTTATTAGTAGAATTATTTAAAATTATTATTAATTAAAAATACTTAAAATAAGTATTAAATAAAAATATTTAAGATAATTATTCAATAAAAATTTAAAATAACTAGTAATGAAAATTATTAAGCATTAGTATTAATAAGAAATACTGTGAATTTATTATTAAAATTATTATTATTAATTTATTAGTAAAACTAATGTTTATTGTTAAAATTATGATTTACTAGATGGTATACCTGTTCTTCGCACATGTAAATTGAAAAATTAAGCTATACATATTGAAGGATAAAGAAGTTTTTAATGAGTTAATTTTACAAGAATTGCAAATTAAAGGGGGAAAAAAGACTTTTTGCATATCTCAGCAGAACATAAAAAAAACATTTTTTGAATTTAAAGTCTGTAGATCTAATAGCTGATAAAAGGGATTTTTATATATTTATTTATATCTCCCCATAACTCTTGTCAGTCAATTTTTGAAAACACCTTTCTAAGCTGATCTCTGCTCAACAAAAGTAACACATTGTTACAAATTTTGTGTAATGAATGCTAAAAATAGTGTAAATAATTTACATCTGTAAGTATAATACGTTAGTATTACTTTCTGTTGTATTTATTTTATGTTAAAATCTTGCCACCACCTCTCCCTTTGAAATATAGTTTTATTATGAAATTTAAAAAAAATAGTGATTACACTGATCAAGCTGAAAAGCGAGCGCACACTGAGGCATGGCGTAGATTAAACAAACAGGGAAAGTTTTGCTTCACACAAAAAAGATAGGTACTATATGCAGTCTCGGGCCTTTTTGCAGATGGGAGATTTTTTTCCCCTACTTTCTTGATATTTATGGTTATATTTTGAAACTTCACACAATATCTTTATAAATTATAGCCTATGTGTTATTCTGATGTATAAACTATATTATTGCAAAGTTTCATTAAAATCCATTCAGTTGTTTTTGCATGAAAGAATACCAAACATCTCTCTCTCTCTCTCTCTCTCTAAACAAACTTTTGCGTTTATAATGTTAGTAAGGATTATTGAAAATATTATTAATTTATTATTAAAATAATTTGAAGAAATTTATTTGAAAAGGACTTGTTAAATATTTTATAAAATTCTAAAATAATTAAATTAACAATATATAAAAAAAGGCATTTTTTTTATTATATTAACTATAAAATAGTTAATTTAAAAATAATATATTTTATAAATTTTTTTTATATGCATAATATTTTATTTATAGTATCTAGTATTTCGCATTATAAAACTATTTCTAGCTAATTTTTATGTAGAAAATTAAAATTTAATTGTATAAAAGCTAAGCATGAATTTCGAAGGCTAATTTCTCCGAATTGACTGGCCATTTGGCGGAATTACATTGAGGGGTGAACACCCTAAAGGAGCACTACTATTACACCAAGTCTAGACCCAAAATGAATTTCCTTAGTCAAACCCCCTCTCTTTGTTAGTTTGCTGATACACAATTAGTTTTAAAGTGTTTAAATTTATGTAATGCTGCAATTACAATTTTTTTTTGTCTTTAAAAACATGCTTTACAAAAATAAATTATTATTTGTATTTTCTTTGGAAATACTCTCCTCTTAACTGAAAATTTATCATTTTATCATATGCAATATATAGTTGAATAACAGTTACTTTTCATTTCTTATCTATATGTATGAAAGGCAAAAAAAAACTGGACTGGATTTGAATGAAGAACCGAAAGTTGCAAGAACATTGTTTTACTTGCAAGGGGAGGGCAAGACTAAGGAAATTCATTTGGGGTCGAGACTTGGTGTAATAGTAGTACTCCTTTAGGGAGTTCAACCCTCAATGTAATTCCGCCAAATGGTCAGTCAATTCAGAGAAAAAGGCCTTTGAAATTCATGATTAGCTTTTCACAATTAGATTTCAATTTCCTCCAACGATTTCGTAGCCTGGTTGATATATCATCTGCAATCTATGCATAAGGTCAGGGTTCAAATCATCGATCAACTTTTTTTTTTCATTTTATTTAATTATTTTTAAAATTAAATAAATTTATTTATGAAAGGTTTATTTGATATTAAATGATATTTTACGTAATTATTTTGTATTTTATAAAGTAAAAAAAAATGCTGTAATTATATTAATATTTATATTAAATTTTATAATTATATTTTTATATGAATAAATGATATTATACATAAAAATTAGTTACAAATAGTTTTATAATGTGAAATACAATATACTATAAATAAAATATATATAATTAAAATAATTTGTAAAGTATATTAAATTAATAATTAAATAAATTAATAATTTGTATTTGTAAAGTGTATTGTATTTCACATGATAAAACTATTTGTTACTAATTTTTATGTGTAATATTTAGTATTTATTATATATTTTACTATAAATATTAATATAACTACAGTATTTTATTTACTTTATAAAATACAAAATAATTACATAAGATATCATTTAATATCAAATAAACCTTTCATAAATATATTTAGTTTCAAAAATAATTAAAAATTAAATGAAAAATAAGTATTTAAATTAATTTCTCTCACTGGGAACTTAATGAGCCACATGTGGTATTGTTACGTTTTTCTTGTTACAAAGGGGAGATAGTAAGGGTTGCTGTGATTTTTAGTCAGTTTTCATTCCTGAGTAACAAAGATTCCAATACTTGGCGCCATATCATATTACGATAATTTTTTTTTGTGAATTCATGGTTCCCCTTTTTAATTGAAAAACTTGTGAATTTTTAAATATGCGCACATGTCCCTTTTGATGTCAGTTAAAAAATATGTTTTCTTGATTTTGATGTACAGTACTTCAGAAGTACTAAGAAAGTAGAATTCATATATATGATTAGTGATGCCGTTGGTTGAGTTCGAATAACAGCCAGAGATGGAGATGGTACATATGTTTATATTACAAGAAAATAAATATTTACAGTTAAAGTTTACACTAAAAGGTAGTAATGCGGTTAAATGAAAATTACACCTTCGAAGGTGCTACGGATTGATGCGGACAAGACCTTACATCTGTCTGTTGCGTTTCCAGTTTTCAGAATGTCCCGGTACGGGGTTCAAAAGTTTCCGTTGGGGTAGGAAAGCGGGAAAGTATGGTGCACTCAGTTACAGTTAAGTGAGAAGTGGTGTAGTAAACAATTAGTATGTTTACTAGAAATCATTCTACGCATATTGCGAAAAATAACTTATTCTGAAACGAGATTTTATTGCTTAAATGTGAGACCGATTAGTGAAGGATGTGGAGTGTTATAGGCTCTTATCCCATAATTATATAAGAAAAGTACCATGAAAATATTAATAAGGCATCATATAATAAACAGGTGTTTTAAAATAAGTTGAGAATTTTTAAAAAATTATTTCTGATTTTCTGAGATTTCTTCATGTTCCTAAAAGAATAATAAATAAACTTTTAATTTTAAAAAGTAAAAAAATTATAACTTAATTTGTGTAATACGTAAATTGGTATTTTCAAACAAAATAAATAACAAAAGAAAACGATAACTGTAAATAAATATTATAAAATGTATTTTTAAAAATACTATAATATTTATTAAATTCTATCAAATATTTTCACTATTAATATACTCCCTAGAAGCAAGTACGTTAAAACAATAATAAATTTATATTTTTGGTAATCTCATGACTACAATCTTTGTGAGTACGATAGTTCAGTCATAAACTCGTAATAATTATTTCGATTGCTTGTATATATGTATTTATTTATATATATAGATAGATATGTAGTCGCATGGTGTAGTGTGCACACTTTGTTTATGCTACTACAGCTTATATATTTAATTGCAACTTTAAAACCATGTAATAAAAAAACACCTCATGTTTTCAAAATTTTTGGATGAAATATGTAAAAGAAGTAAAAACTTTAAGAACAACATGTAGAACATAATTACTAAACATTTTACTTTTCTCACTAACGCCCATTTAATGCATACACACACACAAAAGTCAATATACTCCAAATATTTTGTATTCAAGTTGAGATTTTATTTTTAATTAACACCCCATTTTAAAGCAATACGAAGGCTACTGGTGACGGACCACATAAATTTGAACCTCGGTCAAGCAATAAGTACAGCGCCCACTCATAAAATTTCCACACCGCACTAGTATGAGGACTTCGAACCTTGACAGTGGGCTGCGGTAGCCCACTTGTGAAGGTATGGGATTATTACAGGCATGTCATGAGTTCGAGCCCAGTACCACTAAAGACCCGCCGTGTAGGGCAGCGATGCACGTTAAATCTGTCTAGAACTGAAACATCCTCCTGTTGGTGTGATGTGGTAGTTAGGAGAGGGGGTGTCAGCTCAGGTGTCGTCCACATCACTTGACCATGGTTCAAAATTATGTGTTCCGTCGCCAAAAGCCCTCGTGTAGCGTTAATATTCATTTACTCGAACCTCAACAGATTTAACAGCCAAGTTTCAATTGAACAAAACTCGAACTTACGATTCAATACCTGCTACGAGTTTGCGACATCATTGTATTGGCTCCCACGGCAATTAAATATTTTCAAGTGTTTCAGAATAATTTTCACCTTAATTTCACACAGTTCAAAGCTACTAGAGTAAACCTTAAGTACAGCAGATAAAGGAAAATTTTTCAGTTATTTCATTTTTTCCAATGAAAGTACTACGTAACACTTTTTGATTATGATTCTTTTTATGAATCTTTAATCTTAAAGAAAACAAATGTATTAATTGTGTTTAATATTACTTTGTAATATTTTTTCCTAAGAAACACTTATATCTTTGATTGAAACGTTCTTGTAAGCAATGCTTTTGAAATGTCTTGCTTTAAAAGTAAAAAAAGTTAGTTCTTTTTCAAAGGTCAGGGAAAGTTGTAAAAGGGGAAAGAAAAAAGTTGGTAAAAAGGGGTGAGTGAGTGAGTTAATATTAACGTCGCACTGTTCAGCTACACGAGGGCTTTTGGCGACGGACCACGTAATTTTGAACCATGGTCAAGTGCCGTGGATGACACCTGAGCTGGCACCCCCTCTCCTAACTACCACACCAACGGGAGGACGTTTCAGCTCTCGACAGATTTAACGTGCATCGCTGCCCTACACGGCGGGTCTTTAGTAGTACTGGGATCGAACTCATGACATGCCTGCCATGGTTGGATACCTTAACCACTGGGCTACCGCAGCCCCGGTAAAAAGGGGTGAAAGAACTGTCTTTACATAGCTTGGTACAGACACTGTACCAATCTGAATTAAGTGACAAAAAAATGTCTGGTATGACATATGTACCAGCCGCGCGATTTGTAAATGTTAAGATTTTAAAAAGTCTTTCACACATCTTTTCACTGCTGTTCTGTTTCATTGCTATTATCCACTGCTCAGAAGAATTAAGAGAGCTAGAAAAGAAGTTCAGAAAACTAGGTTAGACAGCTATGCATGGGCATATAAGGGAAAGTATAAATGTATTATAAAGCTATACAGGTAAGAGACACACTAACTTTATATAGTACTTCTAAAAGGGAACTTAATTCTCTAAGGTGATGAAAAGAACTTGAAAAGATGCTTCAAAATAATAATTTGGTTATTTGTAAATGACAAAAAAATTTGTAAAAGAGGCAGTGTGTTAAGATGTGTGTAATCTCCTCAAATCGTTTAGACTTTCATTGATGGGATGAGGTTGTCAACAATATTTTGGAGAATACTACTCCACTTTTCAAAGAGTGCAATCTCCAAATTCAGACAGTGAATGGAGGCTAGTGTTGCTGCAATGTTTTGTCGAATGTGTTCCAAACATGCTTGATTAGATTTACTTCAGAAGATAATGTTGGTCTCTCATGTCGTGTATTACTTAGCTTCAAATTGTGTTGTGTATCAAGTCTGGCATTGTCATACATTTAAATGAAAGGAATCACCATAGGGCAGTGAAAGGTACGACTTGAGACAAAATACTTCTGGGCTTTGAATCACGTCAATTAATGTGCAAGCCCTTCTTTTTATTATGCTATTCTTAGTTGATTCCGTTAACCCACCTTATCTGTACTGGGATATTTTGGGGATGAGCATAAAGTTGTTTTTGAATTTTTCCTCTATCAGAATATATCAAATATCGCACCAGGCCAGAGCAGTATTCATCGATGAACAGCCCGAGATTCCAATCACATTCCACCATTACTGAATGTACATCAGTCCATTTTCTTCAGGCCTTGAGGTTAGCAGCATATACACTATTGGTCTATGTGCATAAGGGTTTCTTGATAAAGCCTACTTCAGACTGCTTGGCTTTACATTTTATGTCGTGTTGTGAAATACTGCTGTCTTTGCATCTGAATAACATTGCCTATCTTGTCTCAACAAGCTATTAACAGAAATTTCCAATCATCAATTGCTGTAATAGCATGTGGGTAATTTCTGCATTAAATTGCTGTAATAGCATGTGCATTCTTATTTCTTGGAATATATTCATAACTTTGGAGTGACCTTATTGCTATATTTTTTCTTTTACACATATATTTCTTTGTGTTAGCCCAGACTCGAAACTCTTGATTACTCACCAAACCATGGATTCCAATAAGTGGCATTGTTTTGAAATTTTCAAATCACCTTTTCTCAAAACAAAAGTTGAACAATGGACTAAATTCATGTGACATCACGATTCCAGTTAGCTCTTGTGCCGCGTGCATACGGCGTCATTTGTTTACGACTATCTTGCTCTTAAACTCGTATAGTTAATTATTCTGTTACTGTTAATTTGGATTTATTACTTTCAATTTTCATTACTCAAATTGTGTCTGCTTGATTATGTTTTTAGTTTTCATAGTTACATAATTATAAAGTTGATTTGAAGGCCAATTTTTATTAAATAATTTTTTAAAACCAACACACTAATCACTTTAAACAAATAAAAAAATTTTAAAATTGGGCATTTTATGAGTTTGAAAAACTTAAATTCTTAATTTTTTTAAGTAGTGAAATAAAAGCTGGTCAAACTGACTTTTGCTTTCAGAATCAACTTAGTATAATTTGATAAAGCATAAAAAAAAAAAAAAAATTATGCAGTTATTGTATCTAAAAATATTTTTTGAAATAGGGCACTTTTTAGCTTTAAAAACAAAGTGACCTATGCCAATTTAAAGAACAAAAACAACTCAATTACTGAAAATTATTTGTTAAGTCAGGTTGTACATTTTTTTCTTGTTTTAAAAATTCTTATTTTTTAATGCTGGAGCTGAAATATATTCAATTACTTGCTGGTCAAACTGACTTTTGCTTTCAGAATCAACTTAGTATAATTTGATAAAGCATAAAAAAAAAATTATGCAGTTATTGTATCTAAAAATATTTTTTGAAATAGGGCACTTTTTAGCTTTAAAAACAAAGTGACCTATGCCAATTTAAAGAACAAAAACAACTCAATTACTGAAAATTATTTGTTAAGTCAGGTTGTACATTTTTTCTTGTTTTAAAAATTCTTATTTTTTAATGCTGGAGCTGAAATATATTCAATTACTTGCTGGTCAAACTGACTTTTTTGCTTTCAGAATCAACTTAGTATAATTTGATAAAGCATAAAAAAAAAATTATGCAGTTATTGTATCTAAAAATATTTTTTGAAATAGGGCACTTTTTAGCTTTAAAAACAAAGTGACCTATGCCAATTTAAAGAACAAAACAACTCAATTACTGAAAATTATTTGTTAAGTCAGGTTGTACATTTTTTCTTGTTTTAAAAATTCTTATTTTTAATGCTGGAGCTGAAATATATTCAATTACTTTTATAACCTGAAACGTTTGTGGGAATGTCTAATGTAACAATCTTGTGATTTTCTTTTGTTTTAAATAGTGTTATTTATCATTTAAATTGTATAAAAGTATTTGTTTTGTCTACATCAGATACATTTTTAATTTAATTCTGAATGGATATTTTTTGTGACTATTCATTTATATATATGTATTGCATTCTTTAAATCTAATTTTCAATTCATTGTGCTGTAAAAATAAAATTCATTTTCATCAATGCATAAATATTTATTAATCAAAAACTTTCATATTAACTCTCTAATTTGAGATAAACAATGGTTCAAACAAGTAAACTTTTTTACAAGTATTTTGGAACCATCTATTTATAGATAAATCATATGTAATTTTGTTTCATATGTTTCATTTTAATCATATGTAATGTTAATTTTTTTATGTAATCATTGATTGCATGAAGTAATGCAAATACATGCTTACAAAATGCTGGAGTGCCTCCAGCAGGACAAGTGCATGTTGCACTTATAACCTAAAGTTAAAAAAAAGTATTAAATATTTTTAAAAAATAAATTTTAAAATTAGATTGCAAATTCATATAAGTTTTCGGTATTTACATATCAGTCTACTGATGAATACATTTTGAGGAATTTATGCCAAAGTTAATTTACAGCTCAGTTTAAATTCAATTATTTTAAGTAAAGACCATAATTTAAAATTTATATAAATAAATCATATGAATGAAAATTTCAAATAAATAAAAATTAACAGTTTATAAAAACATGTCATGAAAGATTTGAATTAAAAATATTATGCCTTATAAGAAAAATTACTAACAGTTTGGGAGAATCTTAATGTTTACACAATATTACTCCTTATTGATTTGAAGTTTTAAATGAAAAATTTACATTTCTTTTTCAAAATGGTTTGGCATTTCTTGCGT
Source organism: Trichonephila clavipes (assembly GCA_019973935.1). Taxonomy (NCBI): domain Eukaryota; kingdom Metazoa; phylum Arthropoda; class Arachnida; order Araneae; family Nephilidae; genus Trichonephila; species Trichonephila clavipes. The sequence continues at coordinate 86,970 of BMAU01000860.1, read as the reverse complement.
TTACTTTTAATGTGTTAGAATCAAATTAGATTTGCTCATAAATAGCAATAATTATCGAATGATTAAATCCTAAAAATGCATATTCAATAAAATAGAAAACAATGCAATTGATATTCAATGCTACTCTAAAAAATTAGAATCAAATTATAAACTTATCACTAATAATGTAGCTATTAAAAAATATAAATTAGCCCATTCATGTTTCTTTTTATCTTTTGGAATCAACTTATAATTAAATAACTATCAATGTTAATGCATAGAATCCTATTTTGTATTTTAAAACAATGAGTTACATTAAAGGATAACAGAGTAAATAGTAATGCAATTGTAATGGTTTCAAAAAAAGTACCTAAATTAAAACAAAATTTTATAACTTACCCGACAAGTTGTTCTGATTTGAACAGATGGTTTGTACGTCATTCTCCTCTTCATTTCGGCTTTAACAAAGCCTTGAATAAAAAAATCATCATTCACTAATCAATCAGGCTCAGTAAATGATATCTTGCTTACGAATTTATCGTCGAATAATTTTAATCCTTTCGACACATTCGCAGCAATGCTTCGATTTCCAGTGGCACTAGAAAACTTCGCACTGTAATTTAATATTTCATGCAAATTGAAATTTTTCAAAAGTGGTATCAAACCTATACTATGAGCCATTCTTGTGAAAAGATATGAAATAAATAACTACAAAATTAAGAACTATATCTAAGTGTACCAAGAACTATAAATAAATATTCCAGATAACACTAACGAAGCAGACGAATATCTAATTAGATAAATAAATTAGAAAAAAAAACAAATTATGTAAAAGAGTTGTTAAAAATATTTCCTAACAAATATATATATGCTAGAATAATGCAGAAAATACAATGATAGCATATATTTTTAATTAGATAAAATTAAGACACAAGAATGCTGTCAACAAACATATAGGAAACCAACGCTATGAATTCACACGTGCAGTTATTGACGCTGGAATCATGTGATTACTTACTGGCGTCAGTCTGTTGGTGAAGTTACTCCATTGTGCATTACAACAGGTAACAAAAGAGGAAGTTTTTTGGGAATCATGATTTTAGCACATCTTTTTTGTTTGCTTTTTGACATCATGAATGTTGATTTGCTTATGAATTCTTCTATTTTTTGTTACTCATTTAACTTTGAATGCTTTTTTTCTTATGTTAGTCATCAGTAGAAATATTTGTGTAATTCTGTTAACCCTTTGTGGCTCAGTGTTCCACAGCATGGAATACCAGGCTTCACTCACTTCTCAAACCATTCAATTCCACTATAAATGAATGAAATTACTTTTAAAATTTACTTTGAACTTTCCTTTTCAAATCTAGATGGCAGCACACAATACATTACAATTCAAAAATTTTCTTGATTGAGTTATTTAACCCCTTCCCACAGTTTTGTCCATGCAGTATACAGCATTTTGTTTCTCTGTCCATTGTATGATTTTACCTATATCTTTTTAATTTTTAATATCAAATTATTCTATAGATTCCAATAGTTGCCCGTTAAAAGAGACATTAAGTAAATGTCATAAAAGAAACTGTGAAGTGTGTGTGTGTGTGTAATTGTACTTTTTCTTATATGTACAGCCCAAGTCTTCTATTTTCTGCTACACATTGAGCTTTAGAAGTTTGCATATTATGCAACAAAATCTAATGACGCTAGAGAACATCTGTGTTACCTTTTCTCTTTTTTGGGAGAAATAAAGTCAATCTATATGATTTTGTTGGGAAAGTTGAATGATTTAGAAGCTGCTTTTACCCACTATGGTCCTCTTTAAATTTTGGGTAGGTTTTAAATAGGTATTTTTTAATCATTTTTGATTGGAGCTGATGGAATTTTTCATTGTTGCTTTTGGGTGTCACTGTTGTTTGTTTAAAAATTTTTTTGGATAGTTTATAAAAAAAATATATATAACATATACTTTCTTTATTGCAAGTATAATTTTATAGTAATATACTTAAAATTATTATTTGCTCCTCAAATGGCATGAAAATGTTTAAATGTTTTCCAAGCTTTAAAAACGCTTCAAGAACATCCCCTGGGTAGCAAATCAGAGCTTGCGGATAGCAAAAATAACGAGGCATACTCTTCTGAATCATTAGAACAATCCAATAATTATGTTGTATCAGATGAAAAGGATAATGATGATTTCATCGAGACCAGTACCCTCTATGCAGCCCCAAGTTCCAATTTGGACTACAGATTTTTAAATATGTTTAAGATAGAAGTATTATATATAGGAACTAAATATTTGTATAAGAAAATCTGTGTTATGACCTAGAACTTTTCATTTTAATTTGTTTTGGAAGGGTTATAGAGTAGCAGGCCTCCCTGTAATACACCCTGAGTCATATTAAATCTGCTATAATAAAAAATACAGTGTTTTTTACTCATATGTAAAATCTTCTCATTTATGCACTTTACTGCCATGCTCTCCTAGCTACACTGTTCAGAGCTCTAGTGGTACAGTATTCCAGTTCATGGAACACCCACAGAATCAAAGTAGTTCATGTGCAATTCTGACAAAAGTTTACCTGCATATTTCTTTATGCTTAAATAGATTGTGCCTACCTGTTTTTCGTTGAAATTCCAACTTTAAACAGTAATGTGCCAAAAAAGGATCAAGTCATGCTTTCCTATTTTTTTAGTGATGCATTTTTTGTGTGAAATAATTTTTTAAATGCTTGTAATAATGCTTCATTATTTTAATTATTTAATGATTAATATAGATGATGTTGTGCAGAGAACTAATCCAGACACTGTTCAAGAGCCCACTGTAGCTGATAACAGTCTTGAGAAAAGAATGCGTGCTGCATTTGTTACTGCTGGTAGAGTATATCTTGTATTATGCTTGTGTATCTCAAATGTATACAATTATTTATTTCATGTGTAGACATTCAAAGAAATATATCAATTCAAGAGAAATGAATTATTTTAATTTACTCTCTTTATGTAATAAATGTGATATTATATAATTAATTTAATTAGCACGAGTTATTTTGAATTGTGTGTAATATTTGCATACATAATATATTTTTTGCAATCAAGTGATCTAAAGTAAAAACATTTTATGTACACAAATATGAAACTCCTGTATATATTTATTAAGATTATAGTTTTGATTGTATTTCTAATTATTAATGTTCTTTCGTTGTAAGTAGTATTTTATAATTATGATCTACAGATCAGATTCTAATTTAATCTAAAGATTTGAAAGTCACAATATCTATTTTATTAATCGAACAGAAATATTACGATTTACGTTTTATATTTTTAATGTAAAGTAATAGAAATAAAAAGCTAATTCATTAAGAAAAAGTAATTTTTTTGTAATAAAATTATGGATCATGCACACACATATGCAGTGCAAACTGTATTCAATAGGCATTTCATGTTTATTTTTTGCCTCGGATAAGTAAATTCATGCCAAATCTTACAATCTTGTATCAACATATTTTGTTTATTTGTATGTATCATTTTAATAAAAGATTTCAAATGAAGTTTGATATGGGTAGAACGTAATTTCATTCAAGAATATAGTTAAAATATTTGGTTCCGTTTCTCTGTTCTTTTTTATATAATATTAGTGAATGCTTTTGATTTTTATTAAGACTGAATTGGGGAAATTGAATTCATATTTTTGCTGACTCTGATTTTTGTAAAGCATGCTTTTTATTATAAGTGCTCAAAAGTTTAAATGTAACAAATTAAGTTTTATTTTTTTACTAGCTGCATGGCCCAGCGTTGCACTGGCTTTCTCTACTATAAATTTTCCCTTCCCAAAATCAGCACTTTCAATATTCTTTTTAGAAATTACTCTGACTTTTCTTTGTTTCTATCCTCTCCGCTTAGCCCAATGATGCACGTGCTTTTACCGAGTGTATAAATTAATCCCCATGGGAATTTCCTTTATACCTCAGGACAATAGCACTCTGTGTGTGTGTACGCTCGCAGTGTGAGTGATTTCTATATCTATGTCATTAAAATTCCCTTTATGAAACTTTTTTGACTGTCAAACAGGTTTCTTTCCCTTCCATTTAACCCGAAGTTGCACACACATATTCAAATGCATAACATATTGCCCTTCCCTTATTGGGTTCAGCACTTCCTGGTGTGTGTGTGACTTTATATTAACGTCATTACAATTCCCTTTTTCGAAATATCTTCCACATCTTTCTGATGTCAGGCACGTTTCTCTTCTCTCTGTACAGCCCGAAGTTATAGAGGCTTTTTTTGAGTGCAGAACTATTTTCCCTCCCCCCAGGTATAAGATTCATCTTCAAATTGCGATCAATTTTTTATAAAAAAAACGATATGGCTTTAGTGAACAGATTAAAAATTAAAGGCAATCAAATGAAAACAATTCCGATGCAGAGAGTAAATAAAAAAAAATGTCTTACATACAGTTATTGAAATGATTGCTTTTTTCTGAAAGTTTGAATGCTTGATTAAATATGTAAAAGTGTAAAAAAAAAACACCAACCATGTGGAGCCTAGATATAAGTTTACATTCGCTGAAAAAACATTCATAAAGAAAACAATACTATCTGATAAAAACACTTTAGTATTTTATTTTAATTTTATATTCTTTCATTCCACTGTGTATAGTAAATTATTTAAATGCGTATCTGACGAGAGAAAAAAAGTATATTGTACAAAACTAACTTATTCATTATTTGAAGAATAATTTCCTTTTTAAGAATTAAAATAACAAAATTGATTAAAAATGCTCATTTAGTAATTAATTGTGACATACCGTTTGCTTAAAAAATGGCAGTAAAGAAAAATCTCGTTTATTGATATCCATCTCAGTAGCAAAAAAGGAAGGGGGAGGGAGGATTAAGGTTGCCAATTTTATTTTTCCGACCATGCTCTGTAAGCATTCAAAATCTAGAATTCTCATTGTGGTTTCCCATGATTAATTATTACTGCTCTTTGACATTTTTAGGTACCGCTGAAGACCCACCGTTAAGAGGAGCGATGCACGTTGAATCTGTCGAGAACTCAAACGTTCTCCCGTTGGTGGGGTGGGGTAGTTAGGAGATGGGTGCCATCTCAAGTCTCATCCTCGTTACTTGACCCTTTTTCAAAATTTTGAGATCCGTCGCCAAAAGCCCTAGATTAGGTGAACAGTGAGACTTTAATTTTCACTCATTCACTTTGCAATTTTTTAGCCCCTGCAGAAAATGTACATTTTTTAAATATAGTAGCAGTATGTTAAAAAATAAAAGACAGAAAAGTAGAAATTTTTAAAATATTACAAAATTCCACAACAATATTAAAATGTTGAATTCAAATTTTGTGAGCATTTTTTAAATGTTCGACAGACGGGGGAAAAGGTTCATGCTTTTGTCTTAAAATGAAATTATTAAATGTTTAATTAAAAATTTGAGTATTTTTTTTTTTGAAAAACCGTAAAAAAAACTTGCTGGTTGAATCTGTCAAGAGCTTAAATGGCCCTCCTGCCAGTGTGGTACTTAGGAGAGGTGGGATTTATTTTTACTGATATTCTTCATTTTTATACTATTTTATGTGATTATATAATAACAAATTCCCAATTAATTGACAGATTTTAAAAAATGTTAATACAGAAGACCCCAAAGAGAAATTGATTCTGTAAATTTATGGGTATGAAATATTTCATTAAATTATTCCCTTGCATACTTAAAGCTAATAAATGAAGTGCCTCTAATAATGATTCAGAGATAATTGAGAAACTTGGAAAAACAGTTCTGTTCTGGTTCTATGTGTTGTTTTGGGAAATAAGTATATTAATGCTCTGTTAATTGATGTGAGAAATATTAGACAAGTATGGCTTTTTTAAAGGTAAAATTTTATCTGGGGTAATATTATAAATTTTGCTAATTCATCATAAAAATGCAGAATACAAAATGGTACTTTGTATTGTGAAAAAAATAGAAACAACTCCAGGTGCACAATGTGTTATAAAATTCCAGAAAATCTTTTGATTTTTAAGACAAATAACAGTAAGCCATGCTATAAACAAAATTTTGCTCAGTTTTTCTTAAAAAATAAATTCAGACTGCTTATGTATTTTTTTACATTCAGTTTATGAATGTGTAGATAATTTTTTAATATAACCTATGAAGAAAATTTGTTACTTCACTCTCTATTATATTTTTCATATCCAAATGTTTTTATAATGTAGCACTTTATATATTTTTCTAAATGAACTTTTATTACAAATTCTTTTATCATTTTAACTTTGGTACCATTCTGTGAAATATTTCTTGCTAGTTATATCTTTTTGAATTTTACTTATTTATGTAATTGTAATCTAAAATTTGAGTAATTTCATTGTATTGTTCTTAAAAGGATCTTTATAAAAAAGTCATTTCTTACATGAATGTTATTATACTCATATTTTTAAATTCACCCTAGTGTATGAGTTTTTATGAAACGAGTCAATATATACATACAAAGTAGTTTTCCAGAAATAATGTTTTTATCAAAATATCTTTGTAAAATTTTCTTCAATCTCCTTTTTCTGTTGCAACAGCCCCATGTAGTCCTTAGTTTTCTCAAGAATTTTCTTTTAGGCTTCTCTTTTTTTTGACCGGGGTCTTTCAATTAGTCACTTTTAGGATAATGATATCCCTTTCTCTAAGCCGTCAACCCACCTGAGGTTAAGTCGACTGCTAGTTATTGTTCGAGTGGGCTTGCCGAAAAAGATTTTCTGTGTGGAATGTTATTTGTTCATTTTAATAACTAGGCCTATTCATTTAATTATTTGGATTTTTATATATTTGACAACGTCTGGTTCCCCAAAGACAAAGTCAAGTTCTGAATTTGTGGATCAGTGTCAAATGCTGTCAACTTGATTTCTTTCAAAAATGGCTTTTAGGATAGGACACTCAAACACACCAAGAGTGTTTTCGTCATTTTGTAGCATCTCATCACTGATCCATCTCATTACCTGTTGTGTGACTATATCAATTCTTTAACTGTCCTACTTGTTCCATCAGGAATTGGAGGCCCTTGCTTCGATACAAAGGTCCCTGGAATGCCTGCCAGGTCATCTCTTAAAGTTTGATCCATATGATTTAATTCCCTGAGATTTTGTAACAAGGCTTTTACACAGTACATTCGTTAACCTGTACCTGGGGGAGTAGTTTCTTCACATAACTTGTAAATATTTATATACCATGTGTATAAAATTTATACAAAATGTTTTTCATGTGTTATTATAAGAATTTGGTAGAAATGCTGAATGCTGTTAGCTATTTTATAGATTAAAATAGCTAACATATTTATAAATTCTCAAAGCAAAATTAAGGATTTTGTAATTGAACAAATTATTGAGATTCAAAATTTTAAGTTATATTAATTTTGTTATGTGTTATATATCTGAATTGCTGTAAATTAACATTAAGAAAAGTTTTCAGAATTTATATTTATTTATTATTTAGGTTTATTGGAACCAGATGAAGAAGAAAGCAAAAGTGAAGATGATGAGATTTCCCAAGAAATAAAGAAAATTCAAGCTGTTTTGATACCTGTGCAAGAGTATAATACAATTCAAAAGAAAAAGCTTTTATCCGTAGCTAAAGCAGAAATGGCTAAACAGGAAGTTAAAAAGAAATTACAAGAACATGATGCAAAGGCAAGCTATTTAAAAAATTGATGGTTTATATATTTTTTATTAATAATAATCACACCTTCACTCATTCTAAAAATACTGTTTAGGCAATTCCTTAAAGGTTGTATCATGCGGTATTTTACTGAAAATCTCTCTTTAGATTTTAAATTCTTTTATTTTTCTATGAGGTTTTCAGAAAACTTCTTTTTTTAAAAAAAATATTTTATTATTTTTGTATTAATTTATAATATTCAGGCTCTAAACCAAGCCATCAGGATGGATTGATTTATGGGATGTCACCAAATTGAATTTATTTCTGTGGTGCAAAACGGGAAAGATTTGTCAGATTAAATTACATTGTTTCAGTCGTCAAGGCATTTACAAATATGACAAAAAACAAGCCTAACCTAACATTACCTTCTAACAAACTGTTCTGCTTGAATCTTTTTAACCAATGTTATTTTCTCTTCTGCAAATTTAAATTATTGTAGAATACAGCTCATGCAATTGTGCATTGATTACTATTGGACGTCGCTTTGCTGTCCACAGTTTCGACACATAGAAGTAATGCATTGTTCTTTTTTTTATATCCAGCCTTAATTTTATACACAGTTCAGCTACATTAACAATTTTAGCTTTTTTAGACACTGAAGCTCTCTCTAAGTAAACACCAGCAACGATGCCTTTTTCAAGTTCTGCTATTAGTTCACATCTCCCTATATAGTTCAAATTTTCAATCGTTAATAAAATGCATTTTAAAGCACTCAATTTAGCTAAAATTTTATACACACAATTATTCTATATTACAATACGGTAATTTAGTTACAATTAATAAAAATTAATTGATGAAAACTAATTATTGGAAGAATTACAAGTACAGCAACTTTGGCATATTTTTTGGTGACTTGTGTCAAAACTTTAAAAGGTTTATTCTCACATTTTAAAGTGCTTATTTGAGCTGAAATTTTCTGTACACAATTGTTTTAGGTGACAACATGATAATTTAATTATAATTAATTAAAATTGAATGACTGAAACTAATTATTTAAAGAATTTCAGATACACAGTCACGTTGGTTTCATTTTTAGTGACTTAGGTCAAAACTTTAAAAGATTTTTTTTCTCATATTTTTAAGCATTCAGTTGAGCTGAAATTTTATATACACAATTGTTTTGGAGGACAATATGATACCTTAATGATTATTAATAAAAAGGAAGTACCACTGAAAATTGTAATTATTTAATAAAATGTAGGTAAAATAAAATTTTCCTTTGTTGATCTGAGCAGGAATTGACTTAAATTTTTTTTATATACAGTCGACTCGATAATACGAACCTCTCGCTAATTCGAAGTATATGCTCATCCCCTAGAAAAACTCTTGATATTTCGAACTAAAACCATACGTTTTGGTACTCTCAATATTTCGAAGTAAAATTTGTGACTGGCCAGACTACAACACGCGATAATTTGAAGTTATCCTATATAACTCTCGATAATTCGAACCTTCAATATTATGAGGTTAGATTCACTTCCTGTACCTAATTATCTTACGAGCGGTTTTTTTTTTACTGAACATATTTCAGTTCAAATTGTGCATGTTGATAGAAAAATTATACTTTGATTATTATATTTCCGGTATTTGCAAACTAGAATTTTGATTTATTCCTAAGCCATCTGTTTCTTCTTTTTTATTCACTGTGCAGTAATGAGTGATGCTTCCTTTTACAAGTATTGCACAATAATTTTGATTTTCGTTGAGTATTTATTACTAATAATGAGTCACATTTAAACAGATGTTTTTTTAAAAAAAATAAAGCACTCGAACTACATCCAAGATAATTCAGCAGAATCATTTTATGGCAGAGGATTGAAAGCGAGAAATAAAACCTTTATATAAAAATGTACGAGGCAAAGACAGGGATTTAACTTTATTCTATTATTTTTTTTTAAAAAAAGAGTGATAATGTGCCACTAAGAATTGCTCCACATGCCATAGTTGTCGACCCCTGCTATTAAGCTGAGTGTGAACTGTGAATACGCCTTGTGTTCATTTTAGATTCCAAATTTTAAATTAAAAATATTAATTTACTAAAGTTGTGGTGATTTACGTTTCCTACCTGTTAATTTCGATAAACCTTGGGCCACTGCTTTACACTTCACCTTAGTGTTGAGTTATCACGCGAAAGGAACGACATGTCTTCTTTTAAAAAGTACAAGTGCTTAACAATTTCTGAAAAGAAAACGGTGATAGAATCAGTTGAAGAAGGTGAGAGGAAGGTCGATGTAGCCAAAGCATTTGAAATCCCACTGAGCTCACTCTCCACTATTCTGAAGAATAAAGAGAAATTCTTTAGTGCATCTTCGAGTAGAGTGAGTAAAGGTAAACGAGTAAAGAGTTGTGGTAAAGGTAAGTGAGTAAAGAGAAAACGAGTTAGTAAAGGTAATTTTCCATGTCTTGAACAGTGTTTAGTTTCATGCATGAGACAGTGTCGAGGACAGAATATTCCGATGGGTGGCTCTTTATTGAAGGAAAAGGCTAAAGCATTCGCCAAAGAATTAGGAATCGAGTTTTCAGCTAGCGAGGGAAGAGAAAGGAAGAAGGAATAAAAAATATGTTTAAGAAAAGGAATGGAATAGTTTTCAAAAAAATGTGTGGGGAAAGCTCAAGTGTCGACATTAACGTTTGTTTTAAGTGGCAGAACTCACTTTCGGATCTAATAAAGGAGTACAAACCACGTAACATTTTCAACACGGATGAAACCGGACTCTTTTTCAAGTGTTTGCCAGAAAAAACATTTAAATTCAAAAAAGAAAAATGCCATGGAGGAAAACATAGCAAGGAGAGGTTAACTATTTTACTGACTGTAAACATGGACGGCTCAGAAAAGATTACTCCTCTCGTCATAGGAAAATCTGCAAAACCTCGGTGTTTCAAGGGCATAAACTTATTCCCTACCAAATACCGCTCAAACAAGAAGGCATGGATGACCACCAAACTCTTTAATGAATGGTCGGTCTCACTGAACTCGGACATGAAAAGAAAAACGACATTCTCTTATTTTTAGACAACTGTACTGTGCACAATAACACACCACCTTTATCATTTGTGAAACTTCAGTTTTTCCCTCCAAACTCAACCTCAAAACTTCAACCACTCGACCAGGGGCATCATACATAATTTTAAAACTTTTTATCGGCGGGAAGTTCTTAAAAGCGTTTTGGATAACCTCGAAAATCAGCAGCAGGTAACTACTATTTCTATTTTAACAGCTTTGATCATGATTGACAAGGCTTGGAGAGCTGTTACTCCTTTGACAATTCACAGCTGTTTTAAAAAGCCAGGCTTCCCCTCGCCGAATCTGGTTAATGTGGACAACACACTCACTGAATTTAATGCTGAACCATCCCTTTGGGAAGCTCTTCCAGGACAAGATTTGACGTTTGACAACTACGTGTTGGTTTGCTACGGACATTGCTGTATGGGGAGCTCTATCTGACGCTGAAATTGTGGCTTTGGACCACAATAATGCAGAAAGTGATGAAGACAAATCGGAGGAGTTGACTCCAGTAACTCTGTCAGAAGCTAAAGTGTCACTAAACAAGCTACGCAACTTTTTCCTTCAAAATCATGTTGATGCAGACATTTTACAGGCTTCATTTTTTCGACAAAAAGGATTAATTATATATAGTATGTATATTCTTTTAATAGTTCTTTTCAAGATATAAGTATTCTTTTAATATAGGACTTTTAACTTCTGTTTTATTTTTATACTGTATAAAATGTACTTTAAAAAAATTATGTACAATTGTTGCTTTATTACTTAGTTTTAAATTTAAATGTGTGTTAGAAAAAAACTTCTCTTCGTGTATTTTGAGAGTTTTTTCCTACTTTCTTGATAATTCTAAGTTTTTCATTGGTCCCTCCAACTTCAAATTATCGAGAGTCGACTGTATATTACTTGCTTGTATTTTACTGAAACCTGACTTTTTATTAAAAAACTGATGTCTTATCTGCAATTGTGGTACTTGTTGTTGACAGTTGACTTCCTACATAATTCATATGAAGAATAAATAAAGTCTGCACCTCACTAAAAATTTGCTTATGTGCTTCTCTTGTCTCTCCTCAGTATGTGTTCTCATTATTTTATCTTCCATTCACAGTTATAATAAATAGTAAAAATTCTGCATTAATTAGCATTTTGGAGTCGATTATTTTGACCATGTTGCCACATTTGTACACTAGGTCTTGTTTTTCTTTATTTAATTGCTACTTGGATAAAAATAAAATTGTATTTTGATTTTAATTTTAGGTTATGGAAATTTATCGTACAGTAGCAGCTGCTAGAGAAAATAAAACTATGAATAAGAAACTAGAAGATGAAGTCAAAAAAGTTTTGAGAGAACGAAAGAAATTAGAGGAAAAGATATCTCAGATGCAGTGATTGAGATGCATGTATTATTTCAATGAAAAATACCCTATGGAAAAATATTGTAGAATATTTTCCAGTATATGTCTATCTATACAATATGCCATAGAAAGTGTGTTCTTTTATATGTAACATTAAATCATTGATAAATTTTTAAGTAAAGGAACCTGTTTTACAGAAGGGGCGTTAAACCGGTAACCATTTAATTCATTTATGTAAACCAAGATAGTTTTACAGAAGGGGCGTTAAACCGGTAACCGTTTAATTCATTTATGTAAACCAAGATAACATCAAGACAAGCATCATAAGTAAGGATTTTCAATTCAGAACTTTTAAATCTTTTGGACAGATCTTATATTTAAAAGCCTAAAATTTGTTTTTGATCATATTTTACTTGCATTGGTGTAGTATATAGTACAGCTATTACAGATCATTTTTATTTATTGCATTACATTGCATATATGGAGTGTATACCTACCTCTCATGTAAACATCATGCTATGTATAACTGCTAGATGACAGTTTTTTTATGTTTTGAAGTTTTTTTTAAAAAATTTCTCTGTACAATGCATAGCTTTTAAAAGTTATTTAATGTTATTTACTCTTCTGTTCCTTATCACAATGCATTATTTTCTGTGATAGTTTCAGTAGCTTAAATAGATTTTAGTTACAATATAATCTTTGTCTTACAGTTTATTGAAACACATTCAGTGCCAATACCTAAATTGCTCTGTTTTTTCGCCCATTTTTTAAAATTAGTTTACATTTTGGCAAAGATGTAACATAAATAATTAAAAAATTATGCATGTAATTAGTTATTAAACAATTGAGTAAATATGTTCTAAATTATTAGTATCCTTGGAATGTGGTTCTGAAAATAAACAAAAAAATAAGTAGATTGATGAAGGAAGAAAATTTCAAGAAAGATGAGGTCAAAGCTCCATAAAATTGTCGCACAAAAATTTGTACAAATAAAGAATATACGAGACGTGTCCAGAAACTAAGTACTGTTTCATTCTACTACAACCACAGTAGTAATTTTGCAGTTCGACAGATGTGATTGTCAGTACAGCAATACTGTTACTTCCAGATTTGTGTTGTTTTTACACATGTTAGAAAGTGTTCAAAACTTTTAAGATGATTTTGCTGATCCCACCGAATATGAAGTGTATTTTGTAATGCATATTTTGAACTAAACGAGCGTGAAAATAGTTAATTCATTATTTGCTTATGGTGAAAATGTAATGAGAGATTAAATGGTGAGAGAGTGAGTTCGACAATTGAATGCTGGGCCCACCAACTTTTATGACAGAGCAGATCATGAATTACCTTCTGTTGTCAATGATAGTTTGGCTGAAAAAGTGAATGAGAAAATTCATGAAAACAGAGGTATCACAATAAGATTGATGAGTTCCCACAAATTTCAAAAACTGTTCACTGGTGGCATTTTTCTTTGAAGAGGACATAGACATGTTGGTTTGTGGATATAAAAAATGCCTGAACAATAGTGGTAACTATGTAGAAAAATAGTTAGATACGCTCTTTCATGTAAAAATAAATTTTCATTTTTAAAAAAAAGTATTTTTTATGGAAGTTTTTCCAAGACAGTACTAGGTTTCCAGATACACCTCATAGTTAGAAAAGAAAGTGTACTATATTATGAATCCAAAAGACTGCCACTAAATCTTGTTTTAAAAAAACATTAAAAGAAAAATTCATTCTATAACTATATATACTTCAGTCTACATGAAGTTAAAATCCATGTGGGTTGCATGAATTTCATGGGCTAGTGGCTTATGCTATTTATTGTAATTATTTGTATATGCATTAACATTTTTAATACCTCATAATTTGTTACAATAGTTTAAAAAATTATTATAATAAATTATGATACTCTTATCTTTTGTACCATTGTGATATATTTAAAGTATTTACTCTCTACAATTTTTAAGAAAACTTTTACTTATTTCTTGTTTTTGTTAAAGCAGTTAGTATTTTTCATCTACAAAATTTTGTTTGGATATTATTGAAATCTTGTATATTTTGACATTGAAAAATTACATATTGACTGATTTTATATATTAATATTTAAGGACTTATTATTCTCAGTTTCTTTTATTTATTGCTTCTAATATCTTGTCACAATTTTTCAAAATTAAAAAATGTTAATTTAAATTCTTATTTTCTACTAAAGTAAACGTAAAAAATTTAGAAGATTTAATACTTTTTGTAAAACCCCAATCTTGATTATTTAATGATAAACAATCATCAACATTTTTTTTAATGAAAAAATCTTGTAAGTATTTTATTGTTATTACTGCTGTCAAAATATTTTATTTGGAATATTTTGTAAAAACTGCAATTTTAAATGATGTAGAATAAATTCTGAACATGTGTATATATATTTAGTGTGTTTTGTTTTTCTTCTGTAGATTAACTTTTTCTTTGCAATCTCCATCATGCTTTAAGTGATTTCTCCTACTTCTTTTGGAATTGTGTGTAAAAACTTGTTTGAATATGAAATGTTGAGTTTTGTATTCAAATATTATTAATATATAAATATTTTGTACATTTATATATATGTTAACATTAAAGCGGGAAATCCGTTATTTCATAGAATAACTAGGTATTTCATGAAGTAACTAGATCAGTCAGTGAAAGTATATAGAATTATTGAATTCTACGTTTTAACTAGGTATTCTATAGAATAACAATTACTTGATCATTAAAGTATGAAATACGACACTTGAATGTTCTTTGAACCAGCTCTAAATGCTTTGGAGAGAATTTTTCTGATTAGGCAGAGTAAAACAATTGTACTCTAGGTATCAGCTCAGTATTTGTCAGCGAGAATTAATTTCCATTGTAGAAGTTCCAAATATTGACACAACACTTTGATCTGTTACAACAGCTCAAAGTTGTGGTACTGGACAAGGATTTAAAAAAAGCTTGTGTAAAAAAAATGTGTTATACTAGACAGTGTGCTTCTTCCAAAAATAACAACCAGTTCAATCCAAAGTGACATTACAGCAATCCTTTCTCTAATAAAAAGTAAAATAAAGGTATCACATAAAATTTTAATTAATATTCTCTTACATTTTTATTTTAAAAAGTTTATACAATGTATTTATGAAGCAACAGTTTTTTTTCAAGTATGTATTTTTGTTGATAATATTTAAATATAATCTATTTTTGCAACACACGCATACTCTTTTCCCCCCCTTTTTCTGTTTAACTTATAGCAATATGAGCAATATAATATATATCTCTGCTTTCCCTTCTTTATCAATTATTCATCCGCCAAAGGATAAAACATTTTTCGAGAGATTTTAGCTATTTATTTTCAATTAATTTGTCAAACATCTTGGAAATTGTTTATTTTTCACTTTTACAGTGCTATCACTGTACTGACTAGAAAATTCGATTGTGTTTTAAATGCGGTTTTTTAAAACAGATTTCTAACTGGGAGCAATGAAAAAATTACCAAACTTTCTAAGTTGTATTTAGTTGAAATTGTGTTTGTGATCCTCCTATAAAAAAAGGGCATAAATTCAAAATGCGGACTTTTTTGGAGGGGGCTGTGAGTGGTGCCTACTTTAGAATCCTGTGAAACACATCGCATTGTTTGTCTGATTTTAATGACTTTATTGGTCCTAAACAATTTTGTCATATTTTTTCCTTTCTGTGTTCAAGTGAGAGGTTTGTGATTTTTTTTTTTTTTTTTTGGTTACTTCATTCAATATTAATTTATTTTCTTCATCTATATTAAGTCGAGATTCACCATGTTTTGCAGTTGTTGCATTTTTAATAAGCTTATGTAAATAATGTATATATTTGCACATATTCCACCTAATTGATGAATCAACACACCTGCATATATATCGGTGAATCTGCATGTGTTACATTCGGTGCACTGTATGCGACATGTACAAGTTTCGTTATTTTTATGTGTATAGTGTACATTTCTTGATGAAACAGGCCACAAATTCTCATTCTCTATCATTTGTAAACATAGTCTTTCACTCGTTTTGTGTCTGATTCTCAGATCTTGTATCTTACTTGCCAATTTTCCTTTATTTGCTGTAATTAAACAATCAATCATTTTATCTCTTATGAATCTCATAATGCCATGTATAGCCTTGTCTAATTTCCTTGTCTCTCATTTTTCCTGTGAAGATAAATATATTTTAGTGTGCAGTGCATTCTTTCTATGTACATATTTGTGTTAATGCCACTGTGAAGTCTATAACAGTATGCCCAGCTGGATGTGTTTTGTAAATAATAAGTTTATATTGGATGCTGCAGACAATAAGATCCCTGGATTTTATAAAACAAAATGCATGGATTTTCTAAATTTTGGATTTCTCGCACCCACATATCGACTCTGATTCCATCATTTTCATGTTTCACAGAATTGGAAGACTAAAAGATTTTTCGATATTATGTAGATCTTTTTCTGTAAGTAAATTAATTCTCTCAAGCCCAGCATCTGATATTGAATTTCTAATTTCATCTAAAATATTATATAAAGGAATTTTTGCAGCTATCTTTGAGGTAATAATTTTCCTTTTATCTGCTGTTAAAAATAAATGACACATCATTCTGGTGTCCTAGTACTGGGTGTGTTTAAATTTATACTGTTAGAAAAAAGAAGTAATTAGCTGTGCATATTATCTTCTTTATTTCAAAGGAGTATCTCACTGAAGCCATTGTTTACATTCTTGGACATTTAGTATATTAAATTTGTAAAACATTAACTTTTTTTTTCAGCATACCTTGTTCCATCTCAAGCATTTATTTAAATGAAAGCTTTTTTTCTCTTTTGCCAATTACAATTCTTAATGTATTCAGAAGAATTTTCCAACACTTAATTATTACATATGTATAATTTATTTGTAATGATTTTAGTTAATGATAAAAACATCATCTGAATTTTTAAAATTACTGATTCTTTTCCTTCAATGAACTTCAAAAAACTTCTAAATGTGTTCTATTAATTTTTTGTTAGTTTCCTGCGTTTTATTGATCTAAGTAAATTTTACTAGGTAGTGTTATTTTATATAATTGGATCACATTTTTATCTGCCATCTTTGGCATATTGAATATTAAACGCACATACACATTGCCCCTTTACTTTTTAAAATAATTTTTTTAAATTTATTTAAATGAAAGTTTTTTTGTCATTTGCCAATTAAAATTATGAATATATACCCAGAAGAATTCACCAACACACAATAATTATATACATATGTAATTTATTTGTAAGGATTTTTGCTGATGGTAGTAATTTAGTTTTTGTTTATCATAAAAACATTGTCTGAATTTTTAAAATTGAAACTTCAAAAACTCGTAAATGTGTTCTAGTTGTATTGTTAATTTTTTATGTAAGTTTTATTGATCTGGGTAAATTTTACTAGGGAGTGTTAATTGGTTCATTTTTATCTGACATCTTTGGCTAATTAAAAATAAAATCGTCTTTTCTTTTTGAAATATTTTTCTTCTTTAGTATTTATAGATTTATTATAATTTAATTTATTTAAATGCATTCTTTTTTTAGTGTTATTATTGCCAGTTGTGCTCTCTTGTAGTAACTTTAGCTTAATCTCCCATTAAAAATTAACTGTTAGCGGAAGAATACAGTTTCATCAAATTACATTTTAATTATGAAGACCCGGGCCATAAGTTGTATTTTCACTTGACACAGGGTAATTGTACAGCATTTTGCCTGACCTCATTTTATAGTTTATTTAAAAGGCAACCCATTGTTATGATGGAATGAATACAAAAGACAAATAAAATAATAAGTATTTTTATTATGCATCTCAAATGACACAAAATTTAAGCAATGTGTACTGTTTTTCTACAGAATGGATAGTTTCTTTTCCTTTAAATTGGAAAGTAATTCTTTGGAAATTAGATTCGCCCCATGCTTTCAAAGTAGGTGTGTTGCTTTTTACTTAAAATGCTGTGCCTGTAATTTTTCTAAAGTACTTTGATTATTATTATTTTATTTATTTATTTATTTTTTTTTTACTTATAAAAATTGCTCTTCATCTCTTGTCATGGTGCATACTGTTGGCAAAGCTGTATTAAATTATTAATTAAAAAAATTAATACTTTTGAATGTCCCAAATGGAATCTCACCACTTTCAGAAATCAAGAAAATGTGAAAATCATACATTTATGAAGTATTGAATATGGGATTTCAAGTGAATGAAACGAATTCTTTCATGAGATTTGCATTGAACATGTCAAAAAGTCATAAAAATGCTTTACTTTAGTATATCTTCAGGCAGTACTCAGATAACTTGATTTGCATCTTGATATGTGCCATTTTCACTTTTTACCACCATCCACCAAAATTCGAGTGAGAGAACAAAATTGTTTATGTCATTAGCAGTATTTCTACTTTCAGATAAATAATGTAAGGAATTTATGGAATGTAATTTTTAAAGTAAAAAATATATGTTTGCAGAAAGTGGACTTATGCCACTTTTAAAAATATTTCGTCTGAAATCTCATTGACTAAATAAATTTGTTTTAAAAAAGGGATGAAAGTGTAAAAGCTCTTTGTGGGGGATTTTGGTATTTATAGGTAACAAGTTCCCAACAGATTGCTTTCATTGTTTTGATGAATATTTATGTCAAAAACCACTGTCGCAGAAACGGACTAGCTAGAGGAAGACATGTTTTGTATTAAATTGTTTTACTGAGCATGTAAGCTAACCTATACTAATTAAAAAACATTTGTGAAAATTTTTGTGTTTGTCCCAATTAATTCGCACAGCACTGTAGTATTCAACCATTGCATGATACATAGACAAGCTTCAGTTGTAAAGGTCATCGATGAAGAATTTCACAAGATATTAAAAGATATGGTGTTATTGTAATCAATTCCATTAAAAGCAACAGCCTGAACAGTGGTCTCTTTTCAATACTCTATAATGAGACAGGTTCTGTGTATGAGAAATTATTACTACATACCGAAGTCAGAGTGCTCTCACATGCAGAAATATTGCGATGGATTTTCGATTTGAGAAACAAAGTACATATTTTTGATGGAATGGTTTGGCCCATTCATTCACTAAGGAAGATGGGTTCGGAAAACTCAGTTAAATGGATGATGTTTTTGAAAAACCGAGCAATCTGAATAAGAATGTACAGGGAAAGGGTACAAACATTTTAATACTAAAAGGTAACATTGAAGCTTTTAAGAATAAGATACTTTAGCAAGGGGAATTGAACAAAAGTAACACAGACATGTTTCAGGATTTATTCAAAAAAAAAATGATATAGATTTCTTGTTATTTAAAAACATCGTTTCTAGTCATTTGATAAAATAGGGAGAAAACTTCACGAATAGGTTTGAAAAATTTCCAGAAAATGTGAATTAGGTTGGATCAGTGATCCATTCTTGTTTGATAATGTTAATTTTAATATTCCTTTAAATGAAGAACAGGTAATTGATGTTTCAAGCTACGAAACACACTGCGCATTCAATTTAACTCTCTTGACAAAAATGTTGGTTATCGATTGGAAACGAATATGCGAATTTGAAAAGAAAGGCAATCAATATTTTGATTCAGTTTGCATCGACCTACTCATGTGAATCCCGCATTTCAAAATCAGTAGCTATTAAAACAAAATATAGATTTCGATTAGATCCTGAGGATAACTTACAGCTTGCTTTCCAATACAGATCCGAACATAAAAGGAATCATGAGCTCTCTGCAAGCACATACTTAACATTGACTTCTTATGATGTAAAATTTTTTAAAGTATTTTTTATTAAAAAAGTATTTCTATCCATATGCATAAATAAAGCATTGTTTAATAAAAATATGTGTTGATTCACACACACACATTAACTGATTTTTATGATGTTTTAACTTTGATAACATATTTATGATGGTTTATAAGTTAGGTGCGATATTTTAAAAAGACATTATTTCAAGTGATGACGTCACGACACTTTTTTAAAAACACTCAGAGAAAATTCCAGAAAGAATTTCAATGCAATTATGTTGACGACTAAAAAACCGTCGTATGTTTATCCAGGAGTCTCGACAAAATTTTGCACAAAGTAGGGGTCGCAAATGAAAATCGTTTACTCACCACTGGTCTAATGAACACTTTTATGCAGAAGTAATATCAGACTTGTTAAAGAACTAGAATAGTATGAATTACTCATGTGTTCAAGGCAATATGATTTATCAGAATTCATTTAAAAATAAATATATTAATGTATTATCTGAATATTGTAATGAGTTGGAAGAAAAAAGGATTTAAGAACAATACTTGCTTTAAACTCTCGACAAAAGTAGCGATAAAAATAAAATTATGGTAACCATTCACTAAGATGGCTAAAAAATACTACGAGAGCTTTTCAATATAAAATTCATTTTTTTTTTCTCCAAAAGTTAAAGCCCAGAGACTCAAATGCTAAGGGCACTTCCTATGCATATAGCTCAAAAAAATTTCAAAAATGTATATAAAAAGAGTGAAAACTTGGATAAACTTCAATTATCTCCAGTAGATTGACGTAGCCTAGTGGTTAAGGTAAGAGACTCATGGCTGTCGTTTCCTGAGTTCGAGCATAGTACTGCTGAAGATCCGTCGGGCAAAGGGGGCCGATGCACATTAAATATGTCAAGGCTCAAACATAATTCCGTTGGTGTGGTGTGGAAGTTAGGAGATGGGGAAACATAACAGGTGTCGTCCTCGTCACTTGACCATCGCTTAAAATTACTAGGTCCTTCGCCAAAAACCCTCGAGTAGCTTAATAGTGTGACGTTAATATTCACTCATCCAGTAGATTAACATTATACTGTGGAAGCCCGAAGGGAATCTCATTTTGTTTCGGTTTAATGTTATTGTTTACACAGTACCGACTTATCAGGCCAAACCACGACTGACACAGAACTCTTTACTCAGAAATAAAACCATCATGCGCATTTTTATTTTACACTCACCCCTTATTCATTTAATTCTAAATTATTATTCAATAGCTTTAAAGTATAAATTTATTTTATTCCTCCAAGTAAGTATACTTTTTAAAAACTTAATAAGAATCGTAGGTTTGTTCTGTTCAAATGAAGATTCCAAAAGAATATCCAGGCACAATAAAGTCTCTCAGTCTATAGTGGCTAAAGATTTATTTTGGAGTTACACCCACGCGCACACAACACAAAACAACATAAAAGAAAAACTAACTATGATACATTTGATTAATTTACACTACTCTCTTCTATCCTCGTGAAAATCACCGCCAATCCGTCTTTCGCCATTTTTCCAACCCGCCATCGTTCTTCGTCTTCCTATCCCTCGCTCATTCTGCCATGTTGTTTATGTTTTTCCTTGCTCTTGCCATGTCATTGACCTTTCCGTTTTCTCTCCTCCCCCTTCGAGGGCCGCGCCACCTATTAAGTTTTTAAACTGCAGGGTGAATCTTACATGCCCCACCAACGGAAGCACATGCGTCATCTTCAATGACCAGGTGCTACAAGAAAGAGGTTAGTCACACACACATAAGGTCTAAACCTTAGTTGAAGAGAGTGCACTATCTAATTTCAAAACACATGAACATAAATAGGAATGTGAATTAATACTGCAAAAATATATACTGAATAGACATATGTTAATCATCGAAGGGAAGGCGAGAGAGGGCATCAGTGTTGCCATGGTTTTTCCCCTTGTGGTATATAATCCGTAAATCATAACGTTGCAAGGCTGGGGCCCAACGAGCCAATTTTGTACCATGTGGTAGTCCTTTGGTCAAAAATGTAAGTGGGTTGTGATCACACACAACCTGTATTTGAGATCCGAAGATCCAATAGCCAAACGTTTTCAATGCACTCAGCACGGATAAGCCTCTCGCTCTATCGTAGACCAGTTCATTTGACATTTGGTTAATTTTCTACTGTAGATCCCAATTAGGTGTTCCATTCAATTTGCATCGTTCTGTGCAAGGCATGCACCGACTATAGTAGCAGAAGCATCTGTATATAAAGCTGAAATGGGCGGTTTAACACAGGGGTATATAGAGAGTAGGCATTTCGATTAAACTTTTTTTTAAACATTGAAAAGATTCTTCGGCTTTTTCTTGTTCCTAGGGATTTTATTTGGAATACTCTTCTTATTCAAATCGGTCAGGGGTAAAACAATGGACGAAAAATTCTTAATATAATCATGGTAATAGCTTGCTAAACCAATAAATCCTCGTAACTGTTTTTTGGTCGTTGGTCTCAGTAACTTTGAGATAGTTTCCACTTTTTGAGAATTCGAAGCGTTTTCTGGAAACAACAACACGACCTAGAAATTTAACTTGACTCTTTCCGAAATCACACTTCTCTAAATTGACTGTTAGTCCAACTTCTCTCAGAGTTTTAAAAATACCTTCCAAGTGTTGCATATGACCTGACCATGTTTCTGAAAATACTGCAACATCATCTATGTACGATCTACAATAGTTATGATGAGGACTCAACACTTGGTCCATAGATTTTTGAAATGTTCTGCCCGCATTCTTCATTCCAAAAGGTAAGACCTTCCACTGATAATGTCCGGAATGAGTAATGAAAGCAGTAAAATGTTCGGAATTTTCTTCCAAAGGGATTTGCCAGTATGCCTTCGTGAGTTCTAAGACCGATATAAAATGAGCTTTGCCTATCTCGTATATTAAATCCGTTGCATGTTTCATTGGGTATGCATAAAGAATAGTAAAACTATTCTAAAGTCTATGCAGAGTTTAATACTTCCATCCCTTTTCGCCACGCACACCACCGGTTGCGCCCAATCACTGTCACTATGTTCAATCAAGTCCATATCTAGCAGTTCATTGACTTGGCGTTCAACTTCTTTTTGTAGAGCAATAGGAACTCTATATGGTTGTAGTCTTTTAGGTGAACTATCTGCCATAACTTTAACAGAATGGCCTTTCACGTTGGCTTTTTAAAGACGATTACGGAATATGTCTTCATATTGTTGTAACATTTTTCTTAACTGGTGTTTCTGTTGGGAATTTAGAACATCAGGGATTTGATTCAACTCAGTACCAATATTAGGTTAAGTTTCCTTATCTGTGGGAACATAATGCAATTCACCAAAATCGCTATCTTGGTCAAATATTACTCCAACGGGATCGACTGTTGAGATATAAGGCCTTAGCTTATTTATATGTAATTCTCTAGTACTACCGTCTTCCATTTGAACCAAACAAGAGTGGGGTCTAGTGAGAGCTACTACCTTGACTGGTCCTATCCAAGTGTTAAGCAATTTATGCGTGGATGAAAGCATAAGGATCAGCACTTCATCTCCAACAGAGAAACTTTTTTCTCGGGATCTCAAATTATAGTGTGAAGTCATACATTCCTGATTTTTAGCACTGTTTCCTGATGCGATTTCGTGTGCATCTTGCAACTTCTTTTGCAATTGTTTCAAGTATTCTTCAACAGAGCGAGCACCACTAGTAGGGATTTCCCTTTCTCCTGTCCAAAACTCTTTTAAAATGGACATCGGTGCAGATGGTATTCTTCCATAAACTAATTGGTATGGTGATACACCAGCAAGTGTATGAGGTATTTCTTTATAAGCAAAAGGCAAGTATGGGAGATGGACATCCCACTCATTTCCGTGCTCCTGGATATTTTTATTTAACATGTCCTTCAGAGTTCTATTCCATCGTTCAACTGCTCCCATACTCTCAGGATGACCTGGAGTAGAAAACCTAGGAGATACTCCCAGCACGTCTTGAAAGGCTTGAGTCAATTGTGCAGTAAAATTGGTACCTTGGTCTGTACAAATTGTCTTTGGGAACCCAGTTTGACAGAAAATTTTCATCAACACTTCGCAGGTTGTTTTTGCAGTAATGTTCTTTGTTGGTATGGCTTCCGCCCATCTTGAGCATAGATCAATGGCACATACAATATATGAGTGCCCTCTTCTTGATCGGGGTTCTAACAGTCCGATACAATCCACGCTCCAGACTTCGAATGGATTGTTAGGTCTCACTATGGGCTGGATCGTAATTCTATCTCTGTATGTTAAAGTTGTCCTTAACTGACAAGGTTTGCATGCTTCGCAATATGTCTTCTCGTCCCTTTTCAACGAAGGCCAGAAAAAGAAATATTTAATGCGTTGCTTGGTTTTTTTGTTCTCCTAAATGTTCAGCCAATGTAATTTCATGAGCCATTTGTAGAATTTCCTTTCTTTTACATGAGGGTTGGACAACTTGCTCGATTGGCTCTCCACAAGCAACGTCATTATGCACGAGAAGATCGTCTTGTATTCCATATGCCTTTTCTTTTTATTTGCTTGTTCCCAGACGTTTATTAATGTTTCATCTTCTTTCTGAAGTTTTATATAAGTCCTGGTCTCACTGCTAAGTTTGGATCTCACTTCGCCTTCAATGGTGACTGCGTCTATCGTCGCTTCTATGTCTAGGCATGAACCCTCTTCAAATGTTTGGACTCCTCAGACGATTGAATTCCTATTCTCATCCAGTTGGGTCTCACCGTCAATGACTTGCCTTGCATTCACTCTGCATAACTGTATGTTTTCCAAAAGGGCTTCATACGCGGTTTGACAAACTAACATGGCGTTCATTAGTTTCTTTGAAACGGCACATATAATTGGGACTGCATCATGCCATCCATCATCAATTTTTGCACTAAATGTTCTTAAGGGAGCGACTTCACTATCCCCAAAAGCTAATACCAACTTGATCTTCCCTTCTCCGGTACTCTCAGTGTCTTTCACTAAGTCAGTTTACATTACAGAGATTTGTGCTCCGCAGTCTGCCGTTCCATCCAAGACGACATCTAGACATTTTACTTTTATAATCTTCAATCTATCAATATTCTCGGCCAGAAAATTACACATTGACCCAAAAGTATCCATTTTCGCTGTCAGGATATTTTTAGTAGCCTCTTCTGCTTGCACTACATTACTTTGGGCTTTGACTGGTGAGGAAAACTTGTTCTTTTGTGAGTTTTGTTTATTTACGCTTTTGTCTTGGCATGCTCTTACGAAATGACCTTCTTTGCCATAAGTGTAACATCTAGGTGTAATCCGGTGTTGATTATGATGTGCTTGGTGACTGTTTTCAGTGAAATGGTTAACGTATCTTCGGTTTGCCATCCCCTCTTTATTTCTTACTTCTCTATCTTCCAACTTAGATGGAGAGCCCTGGGTATCCAAAGGAATGGTTTTACGATACGATTTCTCCTTATTAATAAATGGCACAGTTGGCCGTTTGGTTTTCCTATGAACATCCTCATATTCGTCCAGTTTTTCGACAAGTACCTTTGGAGTTTTAATTTTCGCCCAGTCATCAAGAAAATGTTCCCGCACCTCGGTTGGCACCTTCTTCTTCATCTGATCTATTATGAGAAGATCTTTGAGGCCTTCAAATGTTTGAATATCTAACCCGCGTTCAGCCACTCTTCATAAAAATTCTTATTTCATAATAAAAATCTTTCCAAGTACCATCGGGATTCTTTTGGTGTTTCACGAAGAGCTGACGGAATTTCTCAGGACTCAATTTGAATCGCTGAAGCAATAGTTTTTTTACAAATTCATAATCAGCGGCATCCTTTTCTAGTTCACGAGCAATGAGACCTACAATTTCCGACGGTAGAATACTGATCAGATGTGTCACCCAACATATTTTTGGCAAATTCAGAATTTTTGCTTGACGTTCGAATGATATCAGGAATAAATTAATATCATCAGATTTCGAGTCAAAAATTTCGGAATCAATTTACGTGAATCAATCTTGATTTGTCCTGGTTATTTCACTTCATTTTCATTTCCTTCTTTCAACTCGATTCGTTTTTTCTGGAAATCGAAGTCCATTTCATCTATTCGCTTCCTCTCTTCTGCCTCTTCCTTTCCGCCAATTCTATCTCTTCTTTTCTTCTCAGCCAATTCTATCTCTTCTTTTCTTTTCCTCTCATTCAATTCTATCTCTTCTTTTCTCTTGCGTTCCTCTATAATTGTGTTTAAAAATTCTCTACAAAACTCCTCGTCGAAGTTTTTACTATTCAAGATAGCCTCTCTCAACTCCACTACTTTCAAACCAAGGACATCCTCAACTCCCATTTCCGTAGCCATAACCTGCAGGTCTACTTTTAATTCCTTTCCTAAAAATGCCATCTCGCCCTATAGTTATCCTAAATCAATCAAATAACACTCTAATTTCAAAACACAACAGTATGCTTAATTAATCAAGGTGGGTTTTATTTTTAAAAATAAATGGTTTTGTATTTGTTTAGTATAAAATTTGCAAATTTATACCTTGGATGCTTAATTTTGCACACATGATAGACCAAAATTAAATTCAACTAAGTATTATTACTACAATAATAAAAGATTTCTGCTGCATAAAATAATATCTCAATTTTTCGAAATTTGTAATTCTTAAGATTTTCATAACTCATAACAATTAAAAAAATAAAAGAAAATCAACCTTTTAACCAAAATAAAAAATCATCAGTAATCTAAAAACATATTTGACATATCTAATAATTCAAAAAAAAATTATATACTCATAAATACAAGTTCTACTTGGCAGACACACTATTTTTTAATAGTATTCAAAAGAAAAAAAATAAGTTATTTCACTTTACTCTAACAATAAAAAAAATGCACACAGTTGCAAAGAAAGTTCAGCTTATGGCCTTGAACAATCACCCTCACTTTTATTTATTTATTTATTACGTACTCAGCAATGGTTAAAATCCTGTTTTCATAAATGAGCCATACGCGTACAGAAAAGGAAATGAATATATGATATATTCCCTTTTTCTTTTTTTAAAGAAAAATATTATGTAATTGAGTAAAACAATGAACAAATCTTTCAACAAATAATGTACATTTCACATAAAAAAAACAATATACATACCTGTGGGGTCACAAGTAAAAACTCAAGAAAAAGTCTCTCTCAGTTAAGTGGACTGTTATTTATTTACTCTATTGCTCAGCACTCTCGTTTTGACTCCTTTCTCGATGGAGTCAGAGGTTACACAGAATAGTAAGACACTGAGCGCTAGAGGGCGCTCTACATTTACATACGTACACTGAGCATGCCGCCCGGCCTTGCAATGTTTTTAAACATGCAAGATTTACACAGAACATAATCATAAAGATAACACACAGAAATGCAATACTTCAAAATACAAACAGAACAACATATAAATTAAGACAATGTATAAAGCAATTGATAAATCACACAGAATTAAAAAAATACTATTCTACACACAAACATTACTATCTGAAGGGTTATATATGCTACTTCACACACACACTGTTTCAATTGGTAGAATGCACAGTTTCGAAATGGGTCTCTTAAATATACCTCTAGTGATTTTGACTTCCACTACTCTTACTTTAGAATCTTTTCCTGGATAAATATTGTTGATTCTACCTAATGACCATTGACATGAAGGTAAATTATCCTCTTTTATTATAACCATATCTCCAATTTTAGCATTCTTTTTCTCGAAATGCCACTTATTTCTCTGCTGCAAACTATTTAGATAGTCTACACTCCATCTTTTCCACATTAATTGAATTATTTTTGTAATTTTCTGCCAATTATCCAACCTATTTTCATTTAAATTAGTTAAATCAGGCTCAACAATTGATGTAATTGATCTACCTATCAAAAAATGAGAAGGAATCAATACATTTAAATCATCTAAGTCAGAAGATAATGGAAAAAGAGGACGAGAATTTAACATCTCCTCTATTTGGATAATCACAGTTAGAAACTCTTCATATGTTAATCTAATACTACTCTCTTTAAATAGAACTTATAAGATTTAACGCCTGCCTTTCAGAGACCTCCAAAATTTGGGGCTCTAGGGGGAGGAATTTCCAATCTATTCCTTCAGAGGCCATATAACTTGCAAGTGCCTCATCAGGTTTACACATATTAGGTGCTTGTTTCATAGCACTCTAAATAATACTCAAGTGTGTTGAGTTTTCATTTAATTCAAACATTAAACTTTATCAAAATCTACTGGAATTTTATTCTGCGTGCTCATTCAAAGGCGGCAAAGATAGATCTACACGTTGTACAGAAAATGCCACGTTTTTAGTATTTTACACAGTTATGCTGCAGTTAAGCATAATACAATCGATACGACTACATGAGTAAAGAAAAATATAAAAACAGAAATATAAATTATGAAAACCATTTTAAAAATTAACAGAATTTAAATGCATTTATATAAAATAAGTTTAACAATTATTATTTAAGTTTAACATTTATTTGAATAGAATTAATTTCTATCTTGCCAATATCACGTTTAGCGAATTCGAAAAACAGTTGACAGGTGCAGCCATCTAGCGAGAGAAAATCTCTACAAAAACTGTCCTTTACATTACTCCCTTGCCAGTAACAAAGTTACGATACAAGAAAAAAATATATGGCAGGGACAGTTTCAGACTTATTGAACAGATTATAATTTCATTTTTTTTACAAATTAAACTTATACAAACCGCTTTTAACACAATTATTACTAATCATTGCATTACACAACACAAAATTACTACTACAGGATTGCTACAGAAGTCTTAATGCACAAAATATGCTACAAGTTTAAAATATTTAAACACAGCTACCTTCCTGTTTCTTAAAAAAATACATGGAAAAATACAACTAAAATGTTCAGCAATTACTTTAAATGTATATTTATACTGAGCAACAATCAAATTTAAACAAAGTGAAAAAAAAAAGAGTATATATAAGATATGCAATAACTCAAAAAAAAAAAAAAAATAATAAACTACAGAATGCTTTTGCAAATACACAAAACTCAGTCAATATTTGAACATGGGAAACTAAGGAGTACATAAATATTTTGCGAAAAAAATCATTCATATTCCAATGAAAGTTAACATGCCATTAAAAAAAAAACATTTCAAGTTACTCTGCAATGACAACACTTTAATTTTTTTTTGACTATTATGAAACATCAAATCCAATACTGTTAAAAAAATCAATTTTCATATTTACATACACAATGGGTAATTTTATAATATATAACATACAGAAAACTTCCTATTAACAAGAAAGAATATCAGAAAACTTTAGTTTCAATTTACCACATAATTAATTATAACTCAGTTAATCACTAATACAATCCATTTACCACAATTGAGCATTTTTATGCAAAACAGTATCTATTTATACACATTTTATTTGATGCTAACACATATTATTTCTACACATAGAATTTGATGCTAACACATATCTATTTATAAACATAGAATTTGATGCTAACACATATTTATTTATAAACATAGAATTTGATGCTAACACATGTATTTATATTGATATCCTGAAAATTTTATGTTCACTATTAAATACATAATAGATAATTTTGTTAAAATACATACTTTCCAATGAAGAAAAAAACACATTCTATAACACATTTAAGAGATGAGATGCCCACAAATTGTATTACTAATGAGAGAATTTCTGTGGACAATGTAAAAAACAGTAGTAATGAATAATTATTTGTGACATAAAGTTGAACTTTGTATAACATATATTACTTTGAATGCGAGAATATATATGGAAAATTGTACATCATGCTCTTTAATTTCTTTTTATTTACAAAGCTTTTGTTTGATTTAGATTCTCGCTGTTATGAAATTACACACAATTCCACTTTTGCTTACAACTTACTGATGAGGTTATATCAGGATAGTGGAAGAATAATTATTTAAATTTCACAATACTAGCATAAAAATCATACATGTATATATAACCAATTAAGAGTCAATTTTCAATTCTAAAATCCAGGAATTAACATACATTGTCATTTTATAAGCATATCTACAACATTTAAAACAGTGTTTACTATAACTTTTTCACTATATGTACATGAATTGCATTACCAAGAGAATTATTACCAAGTATATATTTAGTCAATTAGATACATTTTTATAAATGGTGATTTTCAAATTTACTAATTTTTAATAACTGTTTACTAGTAATAAGTGAAAGGAATTTCAAACTTTAACACTTACATACATAATAGTTGCTATTTTGTTTATTCTCTAAATCTTACTGAGTTTTTTATCTTTCTACCACAGCTGGTAGTAGATTGTTCATCAGGCATTGGGGAAAGTTCTTTCCAATTTGAAATCTCATTTTTTTGTCCAACACTAGTTTGTTCATTTTGATTGTCCACTGCTAACAAATAGGCAGGTTTCAGTCTATCTACAGAAACATTAACTGTTTTATCCTTGATTAGGATTGTGAAATATTTATCATACTTTTTTGTACAGTATATGGTCCTTCATATGGTGGTTCTAATGCTTTTTTAACTCTGTCGATACGAAGAAACACATGGGAACAGGATTTCAAATCTTTATGCACAAAGATATTTTGCTTCCTGTTGCTAGGAGGCTTCAGTGGCTTTAGCTCTGCCATGTGCTGCTGTAATTTGGCGACAAAATTCTGTGGATCCATGTTAATAGTAGGAGGATCAAAAAATTCACCAGGTAATTTAATGGAGTGAGTGAGTTAATATTAACGTCGCACTGTTCAGCTACACGAGGGCTTTTGGCGACGGACCACGTAATTTTGAACCATGGTCAAGTGACGTGGACGACACCTGAGCTGGCACCCCCCTCTCCTAACTACCACACCACACCAACGGGAGGACGTTTCAGCTCTCGACAGATTTAACGTGCATCGCTGCCCTACACGGCGGGTCTTTAGTGGTACTGGGATCGAACGCATGACATGCCTGCCATGGTTGGATGCCTTAACCACTGGGCTACCGCAGCCCGTGGTAATTTAATGGAAGTACCATAGACCATCTGTGCAATTGTGTAACTAATGTCAGGTCTTATGGCAGCTCTTAAACCTAACAACACAGTGGGTAATGACTCTGTCCATCTAATATTGTTGTGAGCTTTTATAGCACCTTTCAAGGTCCTATGTAAACGTTCAACTTTCCCATTACATTGAGGGTGATAAGATGTTGTGTGGGCTACTTTAGCACCACATATTGCAGCTATGCTTCTAAATAGTTCTGCCTCAAACTGTCGACCTTGATCTGTGACTATTTTAGCAGGTACTCCAAACCTGCAAATCCATTTCTCATAAAATGCTCTCCCAACTATTTCAGCTGTTATTTCAGGTATAGGAATTGCTTCCATCCAGCAAGAGAATCGGTCAATGCAGGTTAAGCAATACTGCATCCCTTCTGAAGGTGGTAGTTTTCCAATGAGATCTATGTGAACTACACTAAACCTTTCATCTGGTTGTTCGAATTCTCCTAATTTGGATTTTGTATGCCTGCTGACTTTACATTTTTGGCATCTAATGCAAGCTTTTGCCCATTCTCTGACTTGCTTTTTAATATCTGACCAGACATATTTTTCAATCATCAGTTTAACTGTAGATTTAATACCAGGGTGAGCTAAGCCATGAATTAGTTGGAATATTTGAAACCTGAATTTTTGAGGAATGTAAGGCTTAATTTTTTGTGTTGAAATGTCACACCAAAGTTTTTTTCCAGATGGCAATGTCGAAGGTTTAAATTTTAAAGAATTGTTGTGCAATAATTTTTGCAACTCTTCGTCAGTAGTTTGCTCTTCTGCAATTTCCTCAAAGCTGATTTCAGAAATTGAATCAATTCTGGATAAGGCATCTGCAACAACATTATCTTTACCCAATACATGTTGAATGTTACAACTAAATTCTGAAATGTATTGAAGTTGTCGTTGTTGTCTTGGTGATGCTTTTTCATTTTTTTTGCTTAAATGCAAAAGTTAGAGGCTTGTGGTCAGTATATATAACAAAATCATTCCCTTCCAGCAGGTGTTTGAAATGTTTCACTGAAAGGTATATTCCCAATAGTTCTCGGTCATAGGTACTATACCTTGTTTGTGTTTCATTTAGCTTCTTTGAGTAAAAGGCTATTGGTTTCCAACTCTCGTTTTCTAATTGCTGGAGTACTGCACCCACAGCAAAATCTGATGCATCTGTGCAAAGTGATAGGGGTAGTCCAGATCTTGGAAAGGATAAAAGAGCAGCTTCGGCAAGGTCAGTTTTGCATTTTTCGAAGCTTCTCCTGGTGTCATCAGTCCAATGCACTTTTCTGCGGTCTTTCTTTTTCGCTCCTTTTAACAGTTCATGTAGAGGTGCTTGGGTCTTAGCAGCATCCTTTAGGTATCTTCGGTAAAAATTTATCATGCCCAGAAACGTTCGCAGGTCATGAATAGTTTCTGGTAGTTTGTAGTTGAAGATAGCTTGAACTTTTTCTGGCAATGGCCGAGAACCTTCTGCAGTGATCAGAAATCCCAAATATTCAACTTGGGCAGCTCCCATCACTGATTTGGAGACATTTATTCGAAGTCCATATTGCTGGAATCTTTCAAATACCATTTTTAGGTGTTCACTGTGTTCCTCTTCAGTAGATGAGGCAACAAGTACATCATCAAGATACGGGAAAACAAAGTCGAGTCCATACAGTACTTCAGTAATGAAACGTTGGAAGGTTGAAGGAGCATTCCTCAGTCCAAAACTCATAGTATTGAACTCGTACAAGCCAAATGGGGTGGTGATGGCAGTTTTTCTTTGTCTTCCTCAGCAATTGGTATCTGATAATATGCCTTTACAAGATCTATCTTGGAAAATATTTTTTATCCTTCAGGATGTGATTAAAGTCCTCAATTCTAGGAATTGGATATCGATCTGGTATTGTCTGTGCGTTGAGTCGCCTGTAATCGCCACATGGTCTTAATGTGCCATCCTTTTTATTTACTAAATGCAATGGACTTGCCCATTGAGATTTTGAGGGTCTAATAATGTCGTTGTCCAGCATAAATTGGAACTCTTGCTTCGCCAGCTTCAACTTATCAGAGGCTAGTTGTCTTGCCTTCGAATAAACCGGTTGGCCAGTTGTTAGGATGTGGTGCTTTACTTCATGTTTAACAACTCTGTTAACCAAGTTTGGCTTGGTTAAATCAGGATACAACTTAAGCAGGTTGAAATATTTGGAGGCTCTATTGACTGTGCTGAGATCATTATTTTCTTGGATGGTAGCAACTTCTCCTTTAATTGAAAGATTTGTTACTCCATCGATTAATTTCCTGTTGTGCAGATCTATCAGCAACTGGAATTTTTGAAGGAAATCAGCACCTATGATTCCTCGCTCAACTTTGGCAATAATAAACGGCCACTGAAATGGGCGTCTTAGGCCTAGATCCAGCGTGAGAATTTTCAGACCATATGTTGGAATTTCAGTGCCATTAGCAGCATACAGTTTATATTGAGAGGCTTGGCACTCACCTTTCGTTTTTGTCCAAGGGAGGATCGAGACGTCTGCTCCACTATCCACAAGGAATTGACATCCGGTTTCTCTGTCCTTGACAAATAACCGGAATTTGCGGCCTAAAATGTCGGCAGCAGGACTCGCCGCGGCGTCTACTGCTGGTATTCGTTTCCCGGCTCATTGAAACTGCACGGCTGTACGCATTTACCAGGGAGGCACTTCTTCCCGAATCGGAAATGGTAGAAGCAATATCGTCCCTGAGGATTGTAGCGGCGCCTTGATTTGCTGCGACTTCTACTCCTCTGATGGTGATGAGGGCTTGAGCTCCGAACTTTTCGTTGTAGCTTCAAAGAGGCAAGTTGTTCTTCCAGACTTACTAATTTAGAGAGGAGTTCATCCACTCTTAGGGAATTTTTCTGAACCACTGCAGCATCAATTGTTCTTAGCGCCATCTCCACGATCTTGTTAGCCAATGCGCTATTTTGTCATTTTCCAGTAAAAAAAAAAAATCCAGGGTCACCAGTTATTAGGTGCTTGTTTCATAGCACTCTAAATAATACTCAAGTGTGTTGAGTTTTCATTTAATTCAAACATTAAACTTTATCAAAATCTACTGGAATTTTATTCTGCGTGCTCATTCAAAGGCGGCAAAGATAGATCTACACGTTGTACAGAAAATGCCACGTTTTTAGTATTTTACACAGTTATGCTGCAGTTAAGCATAATACAATCGATACGACTACATGAGTAAAGAAAAATATAAAAACAGAAATATAAATTATGAAAACCATTTTAAAAATTAACAGAATTTAAATGCATTTATATAAAATAAGTTTAACAATTATTATTTAAGTTTAACATTTATTTGAATAGAATTAATTTCTATCTTGCCAATATCACGTTTAGCGAATTCGAAAAACAGTTGACAGGTGCAGCCATCTAGCGAGAGAAAATCTCTACAAAAACTGTCCTTTACACACACCAAATTATAAACATTTTTTTTAAGTTCCATAATTGCACCCACAAAATTTGTTGCATTATCAGAATACAACTTAGCACATTTACCTCTTCTGAATATAAAATGTTTAAGTGTAGCAATAAATGCATTAGAGGTTAAATCAGTCACAATATCTAAGTGCACAGCTTTAGAAACAAAACATATAAATGTACAAACATATAGATTTTGTTATATACACCTTTTCTGTGCCCTTTATACTTAATGTAAAAAGGGCCACACAGAAGTCCGCACCTGACACATTGAATGGATCATTTTTGATAACTCTATCCTTTGGCAAGTCAGCCATTATTTGATCAGTGCAAGTAGGATTTGCCTTACAACAAATTACACAGTTATGAACAACTTTTCTACAAATATTATGGCCATTCAATATCCAAACATTTTGCCTGGTCTGATATAACAAGGATTGTGGATCACTATGTAAAAACCTTTTATGAAAATACTCAAGTATTAAATAAGTCAATTTATGTTTCTAAGGCAAAAGAATTGGAAATTTCTGGTTATAATTAATATCACTATTTCTCAATCGACCTCCAACTCTCAAAATCCCTTCACTATCAATAAATGGATTAAGTGTTTTTACTCGACTGTTGGAAGGTACCATAGCAGAATTTTGAATATCATTCATCTCTACTTTTAACTCTTCTTTTTGCACTAATCTCAATAAAAACTGTTCAGCTTTTTTAATTCTCCTAAATCTAGAGGCCCAATTCTTTTGCTTTCTTTGCTCTTACAATTATAAACAAATATACAAATAAAACTTAAGACACGAATAATTTTAAAATAGTTATTACTAAGGTTAAGTAAATTATTTACAAAAGAGTTAGTAGCAGAATCAAGAAAAAAGTTAGACAAGTCAGTACAGTTTTTAAGTTCACCTGGATCCTTGATCACTGAAACAGGAATTTGTCATTGTCGGTATACTGGTTGCTCATCAGAAATTTAGTACCCCATTCCACCACAGCTCACAGGTTTTAAGTTTTAGAGAGTCCATTCCTCTGGAAACGAAGTCGGCAGGATTGTCCTCTGTTGACACTTAACGCCATTGCTCACTGGAATTTTCATCTCCTGGATTGTAGCAATCCTGTTAGCCACAAAGGTCTTTACTTGATAGGACTCCTTCCTTATCCATGACAAAACTAACATGGAGTCACTCCAAAGAAAAGTATTAGTCACATTTAATTTTAAAGCTTGCTTGACACGATGCACTAGTTTTGCTAACAGCACAGCGGCACATAGCTCAAGTCTGGGAATCGTTGTTTGCTTGATAGGCACAACTCGGGATTTACTGGCAATAAGATGTACAAGCACCCTTCCATCTGATGTTACGGATTTGCAGTAGACGACAGCTCCATATGTTGACTGGGACGCGTCGGAGAATCCATGCAGCTCGATCACTTCTGGTTGCTCTACGACAATGCATCGATCGATGTTGATGTCATTTATTATCTGAAGTGATTCGACAAATTGTCGCCATTATCTATTGATTGTATCTGGAAGCAAATCTATCCAATCAATCTTTAACATCCATAATTTTTTAAGGAAGATTTTTGCCTTCGCCACCACAGGACCTAAAAGACCTTGAGTATCATATATCCTGGCGATGGTTGACAAAACATCCCGTTTGGTATTTAATTCGTGCAAGTCTATTTTTACTCTAAAGGAGAAGCAATCATGCTTGGGGTTCCAGTAAACATCCAACACTTTTATCTCTGATGAATCTGAAAAATCATAATTTTCGGAAACCTCAATCAATTCCGTATTACTTCCGCACCACTTGTGCAAAACCATACCTCCTTTAGCGAAAATATTGATCAGTTGATTTTTCAGTTCTTTTGCTTCTAATAAGGTCTCTGCACCGATAAGTACATCATCAATGTACATGTCACTCATAACAACTGATGACCCTAAAGGAAAATACTCTGCATCATCTAGGGCTAATTGTTTTAGCGTACGCGTCGCTAGTAGGTAGAAAAAGCCGATTCTGCTGTAAAGGCGGTGCAGGCGGTTGTGGGCGGTCGACGGCAGTGCAGAGTTGAGTTGTTTCGTTCCTACTGACGAGTTGAGTTGTTTCGTTCCTGCTGCTGAGTTGAGTTGTTCGTTCCAGCTGAGTTGAGTTGTTTTCTCCTGTTGAGTTGTTTCGTTCATGTTGCCGAGTTGAGTTGTTTCGTTCCTACTGACGAGTTGAGTTGTTTTTCTCCTGCATTGGCTTTGATTTTCGAGCTGAGGGGGCGAGTTGAATTGTTTTTTCTACAGCTAAGTTGAGTTGTTTTTAAAAAATGTGCACAAAAAATGGAAGTATGGGAATGTTAAACGTGCTCATGCCGCCACCTATTGATTAAAATATACACTAATTATAGATTTTAAAATGATGGAAGTAAATAACGCTCAAATAAAAAATAAATAAATCCAGATTCAAACTCACGGCCTCAGATCAAAATGTCTCCACAGGACAATAGTTTTTCAGTTACGCTAACCATTATCCTATAAAGGCATACAGACCTGAAGAAAACTTATGTTTATAATCTCATGAATTTAATTTTGCAGGCGAAGCAGACGGCGACATGTTTTAAAATCATTTTCTTGATTAAAATGAAATAAAAAAAAAATATTTAATTTATATTATTTTAATAATGTGTAAATTTTAATTCAGTATAATGATTACATACACACACAGTAAAGATACAAAGTAAATTGATTATTCAGAAAAATGTGCCGTAGTATACTCGTCATCAGCGTGAACGGGTTACGATTTAACTTGTTTTAGCTTGTCTGATCTTGATTCTACAAGACGGCTTTTTCCAGGCGAAGCAGATGGCGACGTGTTTTAAAATCATTTTCTTAATTAAAATGAAATAAAAAAAAATATTTAATTTATATTATTTTTAATAATGTGTAAATTTTAATTCAATATAATGATTACACACACACAGTAAAGATACAAAGTAAATTGTTTATTCAGAAATCAACATCTTGTATTGCGTTTTACATTACAATCGTATATTTACATTACAGGAGAACAACAATTTGTAAAATTTATTTCAGTGTAATGATTATACATGTACAGTAAAGATACACAGTAAGTTGTTTATTTACAAAAACATCATTCCGTTTTACATTACAATCAATTATTAATACACACAAAAAAAATCCCATTATTGGATTTTATGTCCTACAGCTCATTAAATAGGTCTAAATGCATCAACGACCAATGACCATGTGCAAGAGTAGTAATGCCATCATCATTAATAAACCTTTTGTCATCTTTATATGACAGAGCAAGTTTGTTTTGCTTTATTGAATGTAATGAATGAAATTTGGATCTCATTAAGTTCATGTCAACGTATTTTATTTTTTTCATTAAAAAGACAAGCTTTGTAGTCCTCAAATGTTATTTTATTTTTTATAGTTTGTTTTTTAATTCCTTTTAACCGCTTTTCAATCTTATTGTTTGTTTTGTAGGCATACATTTTCGATTTTAATCCTACATATTCTGTCATAATATTTCCTTTATTTTCATCCTTCATTTTTCCAATGACTTTTTTGTTAACAAGAGGTAAATTATAAATATTGTTTTCATCATAGTCTGAAGTATCATATAAGTTAATATCCTCTTTCATGTCACTATAAAAATCATCAGTTTTTATTTCATATATAAAAGAATCGGTGTCTGTATACATGAGCCGTACTTTTGAGTCATAACGGTGCTTCATGTACTCATAGTGAAAAGAATACATTAGAACTTTTGATATATCTAAAATTACCATTCCTACCTGTATTGGTTTGAAAAATTTGATTTGGGGTTTTTTTTAGATGGACGGCCATTAAGTTTTCAGAAAATATTGTGCGTCGATTAAAATTTGATTTCGCTATTAACTTTCGAGCCTGCTCTTCTGTTGAACATAAACGTATATCTACTCTTCTTACATTTTCCATCGTTTTCCCGAAAATGCTATTATTCATTAGTTTGTAATAATCCTTTTGAAAGTCATTTACAGATTTAGTTCTTAATTTAGTATTATAATCTATGTAATTTTTAAGCCAAGGAGATTGAAAAAATTTTAAAACGCGATGAATTTTTTTCAAGACTAACATTATTTTAAATATAGCTTTAAATTAGAATAATGGAGAACATATTTTGTTTTTGGTTTCAAAGTAGTTAAAAGTCTAGGCTCTTTACAATTAGGTGGGGGCTTATTTTCAGGGGCAAGGGGAAAGTCTGAATGTTTGTCATGCAAATCGGAAGGATATTCAAGATCTACTTCCAAGATGTAACCTACATCGGATCTGATAAATTTAAAATATCCTGTTCAGTTAAATCGTTATCACTCCAAACAAAATCTTTTAAGGGTAGATATTTACTCATTGCATAACCGTACAAATTATTTGCGTCAAGATACATTAAATATTTTATCTCATCATCTGGGTTAAAATTAGACATATATCTGTTGTTAGCTATAGCATAACGATTGCAACACTGACTTATACCTCCTCTTACACCCTTTTCTATAAAAAGAAGCATGTCGTAATCTGTGAACAGTTCGATAGCTACTTTAGTATGTAATAACATAGCATCCCATGATAAAGCTGGGGGTAAAATACCAACAGGGGGCAAGTTTATAAGTTTGCATGCATATTTTACGAAAGTTTTCAAAGAGAACTGTTAACAATAGAAGATCTGTTTTTACATATAGATCACAGTATTCACCAAGATTATTTAAATGAAATTCATTAAATACTTTACATGCATGATTATAATCCTCTACACTTATAGCCTCATTTAGTTTATTGTAAAATTTGCTAATAGGTGGTAAACAAGAATCTTTACACTTTTCAAAACTATCAAAATAATCATACGGAAAAACTCCCTTTCTTAAAAGTAAATCTATTTTTTCTGAGTCAAAATAATGTTTCATATATTTAAATTGACAAGGCTATTCTATGCATTATATTTTGAATCAATTGTATATAAATGATTTTCAAATGTATTAATTTGTAAAGAAACGATATGGTGTAAGATTTGTATTTAGAAAATAAAAAAATGGAATGAAACTAAATATGTGTGTGTCTTTTATTTTCTTTAATTTTTTTTTCTATTTTCTATTTATTTTCTTATGATAATTTTTTTCTTCTTCTAAAAAAAAAATTAATATTTTTCTATGTTAAATTTCTTTTTCTCTCAAAAAAATTTTTTTTCTATGATAAATTTTTCACCCAAAAAGATTAATATAATTTTATTTAATTATATATTTGAAACTTTTAAATTTTATCAAATAAGTATATTTTCTTCAGCAAAAGAAAACTGTTCAAATCATAAAGAGACAACTGAGACAATTTTTTTTTTGACAAATGAGTATCATTTATTTCAAAGTTTCAACCATGCATTTCTGCGAGCATACATTATTGGTTTCTTAATAATTTTGTTACTCTGATACAATTTTTTATTTACATCTAGATTTTTCGGTAAATTTACATCATTCAAAGCTCTTAAAAATACATATCTTCCTTCAGGTGCTGATTTTCGATTCCGTAGAAAATCATTAACGAGGAATGCAATATTGCTTCTAGGAATAACAGTGTTTTTGTAAATAATTTCACCATCAGAATTCCAACTGAAAGATTCTTGAAGCTTTAAAAACTGGAAAATATTTTTTGCTTTTTCTTTATACCTAGCTGGAACAATTCTAAAAATTTCATCCTCAAACACTTCTTTTTCCGTGTTTACTACTGACTCTTTTAGATTTTCTTTTAATGATTCCGTTTCTTGATTTTCTGATAGAGATGCTTCATTTGGAACTGGTTCAGACTCTCTTCGATTTTCGTTAGAAAAGTGCGTATATTTTTGTAAAACTCGTAAATAGAGAATTGTTTTTTCTTCTTCCGTTAAATCCTTATTATGGAGAATGTTTTTCATGCGTTGATCAAGTTCCGATAAGTGTTCCGTTACTTGAACTCTTTCTTCGGGTACCAGTACAAATTTTTTTGCTAAATTCCATTTTGAATTAAAGAACTGATGACTGAAATAGTCGCAGGCAATAAAATAGATAAGAATCCTTCTCCTTTTTGAATTAAAATTTTCTTTTCTCGTAAAGAGGTGTTTTTGTTAGAAAGTTTTCTTAAGCTTTCTTTATAGGGAGATAAGCGATTTTTTTTTTAATTTTAGTCAATGATATGTTACCACATAAAACATTCAGCACACACTCGCACAAAGTTTTCATTTCTTTCTTTGAACACTTTTTCAAAATAGATTTTGGGTGTTTTGTTTTAGAAATTAGTTTTAAGAGCTCTAAAGTTTGTTCAGAACACACCAGCATCTTGTGAACTATTGAATATTCATTGAACAATTTGAATCTATTTATATGCTTCAAAGTAATGGGTCATCGAGGATGATATACATAAAAAACATCTCCAGGAAACATACCTGTGCGCACACGCAAGGATTCATCAGTTTCAGGTTTTAAATCAATAAGTAAGTATCCGTACGGTTTTGATGTGGCATCTGCGTAACATTCTTGAAAAAATTTCACTTTACGAGGATACAATTGGCGACCTAAATGTGTAATTTGGGATTGATCTCTTCGATTCTTAAATAATACAAGATAATGAGCGTTTAAGGCTACAGTGGACAGTAAAAAAAAATTTTTTTAATTTTTTACAAACATGCCCCAAATTTTTACTGGCTGTATGTAACTTAGAACTAAAACCATATAAAAATTTGGTGAGAAAAAAAAATGATTAGTTTTTAAGAAATTTTAAATTTAAAAAAAAAAAATTTTAACGAAAATTTCAAAACGTTCCATGCGTTTTGATTTTTTTTAAATTTCATGTTTTCACCTGATTTAACTTCTTTAAGCAATTCTTTACAAATGTATGCATACAATGTAATGTTTTATATGATAATTTACAAAATATGGGTAAACGTAAATTTTTATATAAAAATTTCAAGAATTTTAATGATTTCCTACATAAAAAACTTTAATTTCTTCTTTCACCCTATCACTATTACTACAATGCATCCAAGAATTTATAAGTATACATTAGATGAATACTTTTGGAAAGTTTTGTTATAATTCGACAAAATTGCAACGCATGGAACATTTTGAGTTTTGGTTTCGAGGCAAATTTTTGATTCTGAGAAAAACAGTTTTTTTTTATTTTAAAGGAAATTAACTTATTTTTTTAAAAAAAATTAAAGATATAAATATGAATTTGAAAAACACTAATATCATACAAATATAAGATAGATGCAGAATATATATACATAAGGTTCTGCAATATTTATTGTAACAGTCACATTGACACGTGGTATATACAGTGATAAAAATTGAAGTAAGCTAGAACTTTCTTATAATATCTGAAGTAAATTAGCAGAATGTATTTCATTGTTTTATCTCAACCAGATAGTATATTATATATTTCA
This sequence comes from Trichonephila clavipes, assembly GCA_019973935.1. Taxonomy (NCBI): domain Eukaryota; kingdom Metazoa; phylum Arthropoda; class Arachnida; order Araneae; family Nephilidae; genus Trichonephila; species Trichonephila clavipes. Next base: position 45,183 of record BMAU01000860.1, on the reverse strand, counting down.
TTAATCATGATGAGTAAAAATAAAGTATTTCAAAGAGATTAAATTACAAAATTCAATGCTTTCGAGGAAGGTTTCATTTTTTAGAACAACAGCTATTATTATTCTAAAGGAAAAACTTAGTTTTTTAAAAAACAATTAAAGACATTCATATAAATTTAAAAAACACTAATATCATAAAGATAAGATAAACATAGAATATATGTATAAGATTCTGCAATATTTATTGTAACAGTCACATTGACATGTAATATATATAATGGTAAAAATTGAAGTAAGCAAGAACATTCCAATAAAATCTAAAGTAAATTAACAGAATGTATTTCATTATTATTTCATCAACCAGATAATATATTATATATTTCATTAATCACAATGAGCAAAAATAAAGTATTTCAATACAATTAAATTACAAAAATTCAAAAAATAACAAATCTAATTACACATAACAAGAAAACTGTTTGCTAAGTCTGATAAAAAAATTTAAAAAGCACCGGAACTATAGGCTGCATTTGTATTCGTGGCATTTCTTTTTCCTTTTTGTTTTGTAGAAATATTCTGAGAAATGCGTCGTTTATCTTTCTTTCTGCAATAGTCAAAGAAAAACTGTCATTTAGACATGAGTCCTCTTTCGCTTCAAGAGATTTTACATAGCCCAAATTGTGCTTTTCAATGGCATCCGTTACTGCTATTTCCAGCCTCCTTTTGGAGACGAATACCTCTTTTGGGCATTTTCGCCAAATGCAGCTATGCAAACTTTCATTCGAATTTTGCGTCTTGCCTGCTACGCATCTTTCAAGAATGGTGTCTGAAGCTAAACGTTGATAAACAGGCATAATTTTCTCCACTACTTGTGGCGACAAGTAAGTTTTCATGGAACTGTGTGACCCTGGGGTCTCACCTTTGGCTATAGCTCTTTTATAGAAACACCATGATGATTCCCCTTCAGGACACTTACCATGCATAGGCTTTTGTCAGTTGACGAGCAATGCATCAGGCTGGCATATATAGTAGTTTTCATTTTATCGGTATCAGGGACATTATCTTTTATTGCCTTTCTATAGTAATTTTGCAACTTTGTGATGTTTTTATCTGTAAGGCTTCCTGCTTACGCCCACCAAGAGTCACTTTTTTCACCTTCCATTCTTTCACTTTGTTACGTAACGATGTGCCTAGCCTCTTTGCAATATGATTCAGGCACTCTTCCTTTTCAATTTTTATATCAGAACCATATATTTTATTGTCCGACAAAAATTGAAAAGTTTTTGAGTCACCATCACTCAGCATGGAAACGAATCTCATTTGACAATCACTAATTGATCGCCTCCACATAATTAGTGCAGCGTGCATCTCCATGGCTCCAGAAGTTCCATCGAAATTTTTGTCACACTCATCCGCATGTCCTTTTTGCCATATGTGGAACTCCGCACTATCGACTGCCATATCTCGACCAGCAACTACACAATTATGACAGTATTTCGACAATACTTCAAAGTCAAGGACAAGTCCACTAAGGATATCGATGATTATTCCTAATCCTAGGTTAGATGTATGTCCTCGCTTTTGCCAAGTACCGTCATATGATACACTCACATCAATTATTTCCTGATTTTTAGAGAAGCATCAACTTTTACGTGAGCTTCTCTAGCAGCTTGACGTGACATTTCGAGCATTTTTTTCTTCACCTCTTTGTTTTTCACAGATAAGTTGTGCATGCATTTGGCAAATGTTTTTCGGTCCATTGTTGGCATGTTGAGCACAGATGAAAACGTTTCCAAAGCAGCATGCCCTCTGCCTATGGATAGGAAGGCACTCACCAGTTTGCTGTTTATATCATGTGAATTTTTGGCCTCTTCTTGGAAACTTGAAAAAAACACTTCCATAGCTTTCATGACATGATTCGCATAAAAGTTCCATCTTTGTAGAATACCCCATGGAATGGTGTTGTTTTATAACAAGGGTACAGTTTGTACAATATTTACAAGGAACTTTCTGCAATAATTCAGAAAACACAACCTTGTGGGTGAAAATATAGCTTGCCTCAGGTAGGGAAGATGTACTCGGTTCAGACAATGTATCTCTCTGCAATACCATACTATTACTGTTTTTTTTCATCAACAGTTTTAGAAGATTTCTGCCATCGCTTCTTGCTATTTTCAGCCAACATCTTTCTCCTTTTGGTAGGACGACCTTTAGGTTTTCTATATCTCGATGATATAAGATCCATTATAAAAATTTTAAATAACAAAAGCAATTTAAAATGAACTTTAGTTCTGAAAAGAACTTTTTGTTTTGGTAAAATCACAATATAAAGTTTGAATAAAATTGAACGAAAAATGCAAACGCAAGTTCGAACGAATTGTAAACAAATAATGCCGATTTAGGTCTCAGATACAGTTAAAACAAATTGTTGCCATCCAGACCTTGATAAATTAACATTTAAAAATAAAAATTAGAGAGGCTATGTCTACAGTAAATAAAATTCGTACTGTCAAAGTACATGACAGCTTTGTCAGCATGACATCAGAATGTAAACAAAGGGACGTGGTCATGAATGACTGAATCGGAACTACCCCATAACTCAGTAAAAAATGCATGAAACCAAAAAAAATTTTTTGCGTTTGATAGAGAAGCTAATATAATTTTAAAATAAGCCAAAAAATTTTTTTCGATGTTTTAGTCAATTTTCCACATTTTAACTGTCCACTGTAGCCTTAAGGAAATTTCTCTAATTTCTTTCCCTTTATGAAAAATATTCTGTACCACAAAAATTATACTTAAATTTCTGTGATGCGAAAATTTTACAAATAATTTTGTTAATTGGGGATCATTTCCTAACTCTCCCATAAGATCGTCTATAACAATTAACGCATCCGAATACTGGTGCAAATTAGAGGGGATACCTTCATGAAAGGAAATATTCGGCATTTCTTCATACAACGCTTGGTAAACTCCATAACACCAAATTATATTTTTAGGAAAGGGTTTAATCATTTTATTTTCGATTAATTTTTTAACGAACTGACTTTTACCGCTACCAGATGGCTCAGCCAAGATTAAAGTAAATGGATGAACTAATTTGAGAGAATCCATGATTAAACTAAATAATTTTATGAATGATGTTGCTATTTATACTACGAGTCACTTAATTCTATAAATTTCATTTTGTGTGATACCGAAAGGAAAATTCTTTCCCTGTCCGTAATCATATCTATTGTATCCTGTATTTTCCTGTCTTGATTCGTTACCAGATAAAAGTGAGATCGTGATATACATTCAGTAGAATATTTTCTCATGGTGTTCGATGGATTAGAGCAGGTGGGGTTGGGGACAGAGCACATGGCCTTGGGCGTCATTGTTCATTGTTGGGATTCTGGTCTGCGACGTCAGCGGGTCTGTAGTCTTAATGGGCTGGACGAAACCCCGCTGTTCATCTTTTGACTGAGTTCGTCTGACTCGATACATCGGCGCCTCAAAAACGGCGGGTGGTAAGGGGATCAGGTGTTCGGGCGGACCTTGTGTCACCAGTGAGTGTGAGAGGGTCAGAGAGAGAGAGCTATTGTCAGATTCGAACCAATAAGGACGCTAATGAGTCTGCGGGCCATGTGCAGATTTCTGTTGGGTAGACCAATGAGAAATGACGAGGGGGGTGTAGTGGACCCACCTCTGGAGTTTAAAAGGGGTTGGTGGGAGATATCCATTCCAATTTGCTCTATCGAATCTATGTATTGCGCCTGATCGTCACAGAGTAGCAGAACACACACAAAATTTGATAGCTGATTTAGTAGTGTGTGTGTGTTTAGCAACGTTCTATAAGTTCTACGTCTTCATTATGTATACTTGTAATATTTGTGGAAAAAACTTCTTTACAAACTATGTTTTAAAACGCCATACATTACAAGTTCATGAAAAAAATGCTGTCCTTCAATGTGCGGATTGTAGTAAAAAATTCGTCCGAGAAAGTGACTTAAAAAGGCACAGAGACTCTGTGCATTCAACCGAGAAAATTACTTGTAAATTTTGCTATACGTCTTTTACCCGTAAAGACAACTTATTGAAACATTTGAACAATAAAAGACGCGAAAGAAAGTTGGAGAAAGAAGCGGGGAAAAGAAAGAGAGTGGATTTGTCTGTATCAAGTATGAAAAAGAAAACACAGTTGTCCACATCTGCTGAAAACTCTACGGCTGATCCTGAAAATATCTTCTTACCACCAAAAGAGAACGAGAGTGCTTTTCAAAAAGCATATAAAACTTTTAATCTTCCCAATAACGATAGTTCACTGGGGATAAAAGAGTTTCTACTCTTAAGAAAAGAAGAGACAATCTTTATTTTTCGGAATGAACTGGAAACTTACAAAGCTTTGAAAGTGAGTAAATGGGTTCATTGCATTTACTCGAAAGCGACAGATGCCGGAAAAATGATAAAGAACGTAGAATTCAAAACGCCGAATAATGAGGTATTACAAGAAACTAATCTCGCCAGACTTTATGACGACATGTCTGAGAAAATAGTGAAAGAAAGTGAGGATTTTGAAGGTAGAGACTCGGGCTGGACACTGGACGAAATCTTAAGACTCGAAGTCCGCACGAACCGTTATTCTCCTTTCAGAGGTTCATCATCCTTCATCGAGGTGCCGAAGCAGATCGCTGAAACAAAGGCAATCATCAATGTCATCAATAAAAAGGACTCTCAGTGTTTCATGTGGTCTATTCTCGCAGCTCTTTACCCCAACACCAGCAACCCCAACAAAACGTCAAGTTATGTCCCCCACCTAAATAAGCTGAACTTTGATGGAATATCCTTTCCAACACCGCTTAACGAGGTGAAAATTTTTTCAAAAATGAACGATATAGGAATATAAACATTTATTCTTTTGAAGATTTAAAAATATTTCCTCTCCTCATTAGTGATATAGTGTGTGAGAAACATATAGATTTGCTTTACGTAAAAAATGGAGAATTTGGACATTATTGTTTCATTAAAAGCTTATCTCGACTTGTTTCGAAACAACTCTCAAAACATCAACATAAAACATTTATATGTAAAAGATGTTTAAGTGCTTTCCAAACAGAATACAAACTTCTTCAGCACAATGAGATGTGTATACATAAAAATCCTGCAAGGGTAGTAATGCCGTCAGAAACAAGTAAGTTTTTAAAATTTAAAAATTTTCAACATTGTTTAAAAATACCTTTTGTTGTATATGCGGATTTCGAGTGTGTAACTAGGAAAACTGATACTTGCTGTCCTAATCCAAACTTTTCCTTTACAAATATTTATGAAAAACATGTCCCAATAGGTTTTTGTTATTTTATCAGTTATCAAGGGGGCATTATAAAGATCCAGTAGTATATAAAGGTATTGATGCCCCCAAAATTTTTATTGAAAAGTCAGAAAAAAGATGCAATAGAAATTGATAATATTTATAAAAATCAAAACCGTTATTACCTCTTACTGAATCAGAAAAGCAATTGTATGATAATGCTAATAATTGTTATGTTTGTGGCCAAACCTTTCCCGAAAACAATATCAAGGTTAGGGATCATAATCATGTTACTCTAAAATTTAATGGCCCTTGTTGCAATAGTTGTAATTTAGCAATGAAAACCCCAAATTTTTGCCTGTTTTCTTCCATAATCTTTCTGGATATGACGCCCATATTTTTATTAATGAGTTAGGATATGATGAAAAACAAATTAATTTAATTCCGAACACCGAAGAAAAATATATTTCCTTCAGTAAAAATATTTCAAATGATTTTCAGTTAAGGTTTTTAGATTCTTTCAAATTCATGTCTTCTAGTTTGGAAAATTTGATAAAAACACTAAAAAAAGATGAATTTAAATATATGAAACATTATTTTGACTCAGAAAAAATAGATTTACTTTTAAGAAAGGGAGTTTTTCCGTATGATTATTTTGATAGTTTTGAAAAGTGTAAAGATTCTTGTTTACCACCTATTAGCAAATTTTACAATAAACTAAATGAGGCTATAAGTGTAGAGGATTATAATCATGCATGTAAAGTATTTAATGAATTTCATTTAAATAATCTTGGTGAATACTGTGATCTATATGTAAAAACAGATGTTCTATTGTTAACAGATCTCTGAATATTTTCGGAAAATATGCATGCAAACTTATAAACTTGACCCCTGTTGGTATTTTACCACCCCCCAGCTTTATCATGGGATGCTATGTTATTACATACTAAAGTAGCTATCGAACTGTTTACAGATTACGACATGCTTCTTTTTATAGAAAAGGGTGTAAGAGGAGGTATAAGTCAGTGTTGCAATCGTTATGCTATAGCTAACAACAGATATATGTCTAATTTTAACCCAGATGATGAGATAAAATATTTAATGTATCTTGACGCAAATAATTTGTACGGTTATGCAATGAGTAAATATCTACCCTTAAAAGATTTTGTTTGGAGTGATAACGATTTAACTGAACAGGATATTTTAAATTTATCAGATGAATCCGATGTAGGTTACATCTTGGAAGTAGATCTTGAATATCCTTCCGATTTGCATGACAAACATTCAGACTTTCCCCTTGCCCCTGAAAATAAGCCCCCACCTAATTGTAAAGAGCCTAGACTTTTAACTACTTTGGAACCAAAAAACAAAATATGTTCTCCATTATTCTAATTTAAAGCTATATTTAAAATTAGGGTTAGTCTTGAAAAAATTCATCGCGTTTTAAAATTTTTTTCAATCTCCTTGGCTTAAAAATTACATAGATTATAATACTAAATTAAGAACTAAATCTGTAAATGACTTTCAAAAGGATTATTACAAACTAATGAATAATAGCATTTTCGGGAAAACGATGGAAAATGTAAGAAGAAGAGTAGATATACGTTTATGTTCAACAGAAGAACAGGCTCGAAAGTTAATAGCGAAATCAAATTTTAATCAACGCACAATATTTTCTGAAAACCTAATGGCCGTCCATCTAAAAAAACCCCAAATCAAATTTTTCAAACCAATACAGGTAGGAATGGTAATTTTAGATATATCAAAAGTTCTAATGTATTCTTTTCACTATGAGTACATGAAGCACCGTTATGACTCAAAAGTACGGCTCATGTATACAGACACCGATTCTTTTATATATGAAATAAAAACTGATGATTTTTATAGTGACATGAAAGAGGATATTAACTTATATGATACTTCAGACTATGATGAAAACAATATTTATAATTTACTTCTTGTTAACAAAAAAGTCATCGGAAAAATGAAGGATGAAAATAAAGGAAATATTATGACAGAATATGTAGGATTAAAATCGAAAATGTATGCCTACAAAACAAACAATAAGATTGAAAAGCGGTTAAAAGGAATTAAAAAACAAACTATAAAAAATAAAATAACATTTGAGGACTACAAAGCTTGTCTTTTTAATGAAAAAATAAAATACGTTGACATGAACTTAATGAGATCCAAATTTCATTCATTACATTCAATAAAGCAAAACAAACTTGCTCTGTCATATAAAGATGACAAAAGGTTTATTAATGATGATGGCATTACTACTCTTGCACATGGTCATTGGTCGTTGATGCATTTAGACCTATTTAATGAGCTGTAGGACATAAAATCCAATAATGGGATTTTTTTTGTGTGTATTAATAATTGATTGTAATGTAAAACGGAATGATGTTTTTGTAAATAAACAACTTACTTTGTATCTTTACTGTACATGTATAATCATTACACTGAAATAAATTTTACAAATTGTTGTTCTCCTGTAATGTAAATATACGATTGCAATGTAAAACGCAATACAAGATGTTGATTTCTGAATAAACAATTTACTTTGTATCTTTACTGTGTGTGTGTAATCATTATATTGAATTAAAATTTACACATTATTAAAATAATATAAATTAAATATTTTTTATTTCATTTTAATTAAGAAAATGATTTTAAATCACGTCGCCATCTGCTTCGCCTGGAAAAGCCGTCTTGTAGAATCAAGATCAGACAAGCTAAAACAAGTTAAATCGTAACCCGTTCACGCTGATGACGAGTATACTACGGCACATTTTTCTGAATAATCAATTTACTTTGTATCTTTACTGTGTGTGTATGTAATCATTATACTGAATTAAAATTTACACATTATTAAAATAATATAAATTAAATATTTTTTTTTTATTTCATTTTAATCAAGAAAATGATTTTAAAACATGTCGCCGTCTGCTTCGCCTGCAAAATTAAATTCATGAGATTATAAACATAAGTTTTCTTCAGGTCTGTATGCCTTTATAGGATAATGGTTAGCGTAACTGAAAAACTATTGTCCTGTGGAGACATTTTGATCTGAGGCCGTGAGTTTGAATCTGGATTTATTTATTTTTTATTTGAGCGTTATTTACTTCCATCATTTTAAAATCTATAATTAGTGTATATTTTAATCAATAGGTGGCGGCATGAGCACGTTTAACATTCCCATACTTCCATTTTTTGTGCACATTTTTTAAAAACAACTCAACTTAGCTGTAGAAAAAACAATTCAACTCGCCCCCTCAGCTCGAAAATCAAAGCCAATGCAGGAGAAAAACAACTCAACTCGTCAGTAGGAACGAAATAACTCAACTCAACAGGAGAAAACAACTCAACTCGGCAACATGAACGAAACAACTCAACAGGAGAAAACAACTCAACTCAGCAGCAGGAACGAACAACTCAACTCGGCAGCAGGAACGAAACAACTCAACTCGACAGTAGGAACGAAACAACTCAACTCGTTCGTAGAAATGAAACAACTCAACTCTGCACTGCCGTCGACCGCCTACAACTGCCTGCACCGCCTTTACAGCAGAATCGGCTTTTTCTACCTACTGTCGCTAAAAATGGTGCACTCGTTTTTCCATAAGTCACAGTTCACAACTCAAACTCTTTTATTGGTTCGTCCATGTTCTCTCTCTCCACAGAATGCGCTGAAGTTTACGCTGATCTGGATTAATCCAAATCATTCGATACATTTTTTGCACATCCGCAATGAATGCAAATATGTGCTTTCTAAAGCGAATCATTATTGAAAAAAGGTCATTTTGAGCAACTCCCCCGTTGTAATGTAGAGAGTTTAAAGAATAATCATTTGTAGTTGCACTCGACACATTAAAAACTACTCTAAATTTACTTGTTTTTTTTATCAGAGTGATAAACACCAAGATATTGTATGAAATACATTCCACGCTCCTCTTTCTCATCTACCTCTTGCATATGGCCTAGCTCTTTATACTCTTTTAAAAAATCTCTATATAATTTTAAATAGTTGGGCTCACGTTTTAATATATTCCATAAAGAATTTAATTTTTTAAGGGCAATATCTTTTGACTGGCCTAAACAATTTGGATCCTTTTTAAAGGCATAGACACTATATATCTCCCCGTACTATCTCTAGTATGATTTTTTTGACAATGCTCCTCACAAATTATCGTTTCCTTATTTTTTATTGTCTCAGGTTCAACATTTTCGATTTCCCAAAATCTCCTCATTGTCTTTTCTAAATCGACATTATCTTTGATTAACCCACAGTGAGGTTTATTTTCACTAGAAACTGGAATACTCCCACTCGCAATATAGCCGAAGACTGTATTCTGAAAAATTAGTTTTGTATTTAAAAGATTTGTTTGTCCTGGTAAAAGAATTTCATAAAAGATTTCTGCTCCCAACAATAAATCAATATTTCCCAGAATGTTGAAATTTTCATCCGCTGATTTCTCTCTACTGAAATTACCCAAACTAACGTTAAATGGTTGAGAAGGAATCATAGCGTAATTCGCGGCACTACAAAAAAGTCTGCATTAGTTTCATAACTATTTCCTCTATTTGCAATTGCTGCATTAACGCGCGATTTAATCGTTAACTCTGAATTATTTAATCCTGTAACTAAAATGTTTATTTTCTCTCTTTTTAAATTGAGTCTATTCATACACTGTTCCGAAATAAAATTGCTTGTTGAACCACCGTCCAACAGCGCTCTGACCTCCTGCATTTCCCCAAAGGAATCCTAATGAAACAAATCGCGGTTGAAAGTAAAACGGATTTCGATTTTACGTAACTCGTTGCAGTAAACAGATCTCCTACACCCTGAGAAGAAGTCCCCTCTCTCGAAATCTCCCCTATGTAATTTATGGGTTTCAACACAGACGCCTATGCTGAAAGTTGACCCATCGAGGATTCCTCTCTTTCGCGCTCTTTCTGTACCCCCAATGAAGAAGGTTGAATGACCCTTTCACTCGCTAGCTCTAAATTTGTGTCTTGAGAGAAACACAAAGAATAATGATGCTTTTTTTGGCAGCATTTACAAAGAACTTTAGATTTACAAAACTTGACTCTATGCAAATTTAAACAATTAAAACACAAGGAATTATTTTTAACAAGTTCTACCCTTTCATTTACTGATAATTGCTTATATTGAGGACATTTATTTAAAAAATGACTATCGGATTGAGACACAAAACACATTTTTTGACCTTAACATCTGAGAAAAGTACTCTAGGCATATTTTTAGAATTTTGATTTCTGTGAAAATAATTAATACTCTGACTCATTGGTTTACCTCGTGATAAATGAAATAAATCAATTTCTTTTCCCAACGTTAAGGGATCAAACCATTTATCTGCTTGTCTGACACTAATATGCGATGCGGTTTCTTTATCTAAAGTACTAAATATTTTGTCTGAAACTGTTAATTGTTTTAATACCTCGAAATTTGAAACATCTCTCAATTTTAAATAGTATTCCCAATTTGTTGTTAATCTACTCGCAAACTGGAAATGGGATTCACAATTTTGCCCCCGTGTTGCTTTCTTAAAATTCTCTAAACACGATTGAAGAGTTGGCTCAAATTCTTGGAGTATTATGGACTTTATCTTATCATAATTTTTAAGATCCTCATCTTTCAGATATATAATGATATTTGCAGCTTTTTCTCCTAGCAAATTTAATAAAATCTCAGGCTTAAATTTATCAGTAACACTTTTGGCTGCCAATGCACGTTCTGATGATAAAAAAAAAGGAAACTCCATCCCTCAGGTTTGTCGGGAATTTTCACTGTAAGTGTGCGGATACTTTTAATTAAAGAATCGAAAGAAGAATCATTACAATTAACTTCAGTATTATTGTCTTTATCATTTGCTCGTATTCTCGCTATCTCTAAATCGAGCTTAGACTTTTCTCTTATTTTTTCTAATTGCTGACTTTCTTCAGATTTCCTTTCTTCGATAATTAAACTTGCTAACTCATGCACGGAATCAGGATTGTTTTTGTATCGATCACAGTTTTTTTATAAGATCCATGAAGTCTAAAACAGTTAATTTATCACTCACACACAACTCTAATTCAGAAGCGATTCGCCTCACATCTTTTTTAGCTCCTTTAAACATCGTTCAATTTTAAAGTTCGATTTTTCAACGAAAAATCAAAAAACAACAGCACATACCTCGTATTTTCAATGCTTAGGTCGCTCCGGTTGAGACTGGACCAGAATGTTGGGTCACAAGTAAAAACTCAAGAAAAAGTCTCTCTCAGTTAAGTGGACTGTTATTTATTTACTCTGTTGCTCAGCACTCTCTTTTTGACCCCTTTCTCGATGGAGTCAGAGGTTACACAGAATAGTAAGACACTCTGAGCGCTAGAGGGTGCTCTACATTTACATACGTACACTGAACAATACCCTTTACTTAAATATTCTGCATAAATGACATTTGATTTAATTCAGTAATATTTTAATACCATAAATATATGGTTGTATCTTGGTCTGTTACAGGATTAGTGTCTTTTTACTGTTTAAGTTAACACCATCGGATAATATATACACACACATTTATTAATCTCGAGAACGGCAAGACCCTCCATGGATCATAGCAATACCTCTTATATGATAGAAGGCCTGGCGACTGGTTTGTGACGTCACTACTAGTAGGGAGAGATCGTCCATCCTCCACGGAACTTCTCTGATACATTTTTTTTAAATACTTTTTGTTATTGAAACAAACATACTTACAGGAAATTTAAAAAATTAGTAAATTAATCATTAGATTGTGTTTCATTTACATAAAACATAAGAGTAAATATTAGTTTACATATTTAAACAATAATTGCAAGTATATGATTATCGATGTATTTACTACAAACGCTTTGCGATGAACATTTATAAACACATTTATTACATTGTAGCAAATTGTAAGAACCTTTTGTATTCGAATACGTATTTTTTTTTACAAAACTATGCTTATTCCTTAGCTTTAAAATTTATTTTCTTATTTTTTTTTCAGAATAGTTACAAAGAGGGAAATAAAATTAGAAAAAGTTTTTAAAAAAAAAAACGACATACAAATTTAAAAACAGTAACTTTATTGGTATCACACAAATACAATATAAAGTATTATTAAATAAATTTGAAATATATTTGTAGATAAATTATACCTATATAATTATAGATATATACAGGAAAATAAAATACATACATAAAAATAGATTACACAGTTTATTTAGCTGTTTGTCAGTTACTTTTCTTTCCTTAAATTTTTAGTACTTTTCCCCCCAAAAGTAGTTATTCAATGTTACTAATGTAGATTAAATATGTTTTAAAACTTAATTCGTATCAAATTAATAAACGAAAGCTTGCTGTCTGCAATAACAGCATGAAAAATTACCATTAACTAATTTGACAAAAAAAATTTTTGCTAAACCCATACATATATGATTACAGATACATACATGAAATAAAATATATGCACAGAAACAGATTACAGTTTATGTAGCTGTTTGTTAATTACTTTGCATAGCTTAAAATGTTTCTATATTTTCACTCCAACAATAGTTATTCAATTATGCATTGTTACAAATGTAGATTAAATGTTTTAAAACTATTGGTATCATGCACAATAATAAACAAAAATTCACTCTTTGCAATAGCAGCATTAAACCTAACCTAAAAATATACCTAAAATATATACCTAAAATAAATGTATATATATAGAGAAAATATAATACACCAATATGTAAAAATGCAATTCATTTAGGTAATAAAGTAGGTATTTTTTTCGAAGCAAAAAAAAAAGACAAATTTAAAAACAGTAGTTTTATTGGTATCAAATACAATCACAGCATTAAGAATTATTAAATAAATTTCAAATATATTTTTAGACAAAAATCTATACTATATAATTATAGATATATACAGGAAAAATAAATACATACATAAAAATAGATTATACAATTTATTCAACTGTTGTCTCACAGTTACTTTTCTTTCTTTATATCTTTGGTACTTTTTCTTCCAAAAGCAGTTATACATTGTTGCAAATGTGAATTAAATATGTTATAAAACTTTATTGGTACCATGCATATAGTACATGCATAAATTCATTTGAATTTATCAAGCTAATCGATACTTCTCAGGCAATTTGACGTTGATTATTTTGTTTAAGGAACATATTTTCATAATCATTAGAAAGAAGTTTCTGAACTATTTTATAGTTGTAGAGCACTGCTGTAACAACATCTGGAGAAGGGCACAATAAACTTCCCCTGACTAAGTTACGCATTAAATCATAGTTAGAATTTAGTTCAAAAGATTTATTAAAAACAAGTGATTTGGAACAAAAGTCGCATTTTAATTTTTTAAGTGCTGCTCTAGCACAAACACCAGCTAAATATGTTAAAACAGGTAGATACGGCTGAGCATCACGAAAATCTTTTTTCAGATAGTGTAATATTAAAACTATGCAATACTGATGACTCTAAAGGATTTTCATTACACGAATCTTCCAAATGAATGTCTTTTAAGTTAAGCTGGCCATATGTTTTTAAAACCAAAGTTAGAGGTAAAAAATTTTGCATTCTTAGTTTAGCTTCTACTTCCTAAAGCTGTCGAATTGATATTAAATATTGAGAACCTGAAAGTGTTCTATATTTCCCAAAACGATTTTCTAACACATCTGTTTGAATTTTTCCGGGAAGAAAATACTGAAATTTTAATTTGTTAATGCAATATTTTGACATTTCAAGTAAAGCAGTGTTTCTCAAACTTTCAATACTGGCGACCCAATTTTCAATCATAATTTTTGTCGCCCCCTGTACAACAATAACGTATTTACTGCAATAAAAATGCACTTTGACGCTAAAGCTACAATGTGATCTCAATTATAAACTGTATAAGTATAAAATTTTGTATATGTTACTTTTAAGTAATATATATTTTAAGAAAATTACTTAAAATATATATTACTTATTATTATGTTATTTTCCTTTCTCTAATTTTTAAATTGGAACAGATTGCAAAATGATATATTTAATTAAGATTTATTTCCTTCAGCATCCATTTCTCAAAGTACAAATATCATTAGAAAAATAGTCAAGTCTACGTTTCTCTCTATCATATCCATCACATTTAGCATTATCGGGTACGTTTGCGTGAGTCTGGGTAACCTATCGAACGTCTGCGCAAAACATGTAAAAATGCTTTTCCTCGTACGATTCCAGTCAGTTTTGGTCGACTCGATACTTCTATAGCTACCGATTCTAGCTTGAATGTACATTTTTAATTTGCACATTAATTGTAATTCACGGTAATTAAGTATTTACGGCAGTAGGTTAAAACAAAATCATACATATATTTTTAAGTCGTAAGCAAACATTCGACGATAATAAAGGATTAACACGTACACAGACGAGCATGGTTCCGAAAATTAAATCAAGGAAATATTCTCAAAAATACTTACATTTTTGATTTACCACTACTGAAGTAAATGATGGGGGAAAATGCCCCAGCTCGTTATGTGTTAAAACTTACATATCCGAAGAACAACACGTGAAAGTTGTTTTTAAAACCATGTAAAATCATTTAGCCATGTTGGCAAAGAATTTTAAAAAGTATTTTCTTGATGAGGACAACTTGGTAGCAAGTTACGAGTGGATTAGAGATCTATTTCAAGATACTCCAGAAGGGCTCTCTACTTCCGAAAAAGAAATCTTCATAGATTTCACATCCAGTGAAAAATTAAAAGGCAATTTTGTAATAAATTCCTCTTTGAATTTTGGGTAGAGGTGGATGATGAATTTTCTGCACTGAAAACAAAAGCACTTCGTATACTATTACCATTTTCAACATCCTATCTTTGTTAAACCGGATTTTCTGCGCTGGCTGCTTTGAAGACAAAATATAGATCTCAGCTAAATATAGAAAAATAACTCAGAGTGTCAATTTCTGATATTAAACCTTCCTTTGAAAAACTTTGCTCTACAAGACAAGCCCATGGAAGTCACTAATAATTATTAAACTTGTTCTTAATTTAGTATTAAGAAATTATTTGTGAAATAAATTCTTCAGTACTGATACATTAAACGTATACTGGCTGAAACACCGGCTCTTCGCACGAGTTCATTTTTTAAAAAAATAAAACATTATTCTTGATATAATAGCTGAACTGTAAGAAGAGTAAAACTGCGTGCACGACATTGTATTCAAAAATGTTTTTTATAGATAAATGCTATAATTGAAAATAACTGTTTAAAAGAACTGTAATTTTAAATCTCACACAATTAGCATTTAGAATTAATGTTAAATTATGAAAAAGAATATAAAATTCCGATGAATAATAAGTGTGTTACTTTTTAATATTTAAAGCAGAAATACTTCAAAATGTTTTAACCCGGGAGCAAGCGCGCACTCGATGCTAAAGCTAATGGTAGTGCGGGGGGACTCAGTCACCCCAATCATTTGTTTATAATTATTTTTACTGCACACGATACAAATCGGAATTCAAGTGAATAATTTAATTAAGAGAAAGTATACTTACCGGCTTTCAAGGACTATTTAATTTTTCTTTGATAATTTGAGAAAAAATCCAATAAAACTGAACTAAAATGATTCAAAAGTGCAAGACCTTAGGACGCAAATCAGAGACACTTTTCACTAATATTACAGAAATGTTATTTGCTGGCAAAGCGGTCATATTTTGTTCAAGAAACGGAACAAATGTAAAACTAACCATACCAGTAGATCATTTGAAGATCAGCAAATGTATTATGCTGCCTGGCTGAAAAGTGAATCATGTCTACCTTTTCTTTCTACAACTAATGTACAGTATTTCAATAATAATTACAGTGATGAATTGTTTATCTTCTTAGAATTTTTCTCAGGGTCTGGATTTCTTTTTTCTTTTAACGAGTAATATTTTATGTTAAAACGCAATAAAAAAAATCTCTCATTGAGGAAATACACCAAATTAAACAAAATGTTTTTTTTTCTTCTTTAATTAAGTTTTGGGATCACAAAGATAGCTATTGATGAAGGAAAAACGCCAGATGATAAACATAAATTATATCAGTGTTGTGTATTTTTTTTTATTATGGAAGAAAGTATTCTTTCAGGTTATCTTTTTTAAATCTTTAAATTTTCGATATGCTCGCGCCCCCCAAGGGGGCGCGCCCCACACTTTGAGAAACACTGAAGTAAAGCGTATGGGGTATGAATAAAAGCAAGATGTGTTTCTTTAGTAAGGGTGCCAGTAGTACAATTTTTTCCCTTCCACGAGTCTAACCATGACAAAATTCTATGCAAGAATTCAGGAGATAAAGTAATCGGTTGCTGATAATGTTCAAACAAATGTTATCCCTTTAAAGGTGTTTTAACATTAACTATTTTCCACCATGTACAAATTAAAGAAATAAAAATTGATGTTGTTTCATAACTAATTAGTTTATGTTGCTCTCCTAATAGTTGAAGCCCCTGAATAACAAAATTATTAAATACCTTAAGCACAAGTTTCACATTTTGTTTTTCAAGATTTGTAGGACATAAAGCCTTCAAAGTTAAACCATAAGCAAACTTTACTAAATTATTACTTTCTATGTCATATAGTTGTTTAAGTGTAGAGAAATTTGCTTCTAATAATGGAAACGTATTATGATCTTCAAAATCTGGAAAATAAAAACATTGGCCTGCATTTTTTTGATTAATCCAATTGTTACGAATGCATTTAAAAATGTGCACTGAATCAATAACAAAAAATAAAGGATTGGAAGTATCAGAAGGATGTGGATATGCAATGCTCAATTTGGGAGGAACAGAAAAGTTTGACATTGCTTTTCGATTTATAGAATTATTGTCAGAAACTACACCTATAACTTTGAATCCTATAGCATCAAGTTCTACGATAGTTTTTTTAACAACAGCAAACAATTTTTCTCCATCGATTTCTTTCACTCGCATTATATTAACTACTTCTTTAAGAGAAGAAAGAAGACTTTGAATCATGAACACATATGCTGAAGTAGCAGCTTGTTCACTATTATGTGCCATCCCTAGAATATTACCCCCTTTAAAATCTAAATATGGCTTTAAATGGATTTCGTCAAGCATCAGTATGATAGTTCTGTCAATAGATTTTAGGATATTTACTTTTTTTTTCATGTATGCTAGAAAGTTTTCATTTGATTGTTCTGTTTGAGGGTTAGTTTTTAAAGATGTACTAATTTTGCGCAAAGTTCTGGGATGGGGAATATTGAGATATCCTGAATTTCTTAAAAATTTATAGTCATGAGATGATATGGATTGTAATATACAAAAACAAAAACCATCATTTCAGAGGAATATCTAAAAGAAAACTTGTTACTAGTTAAAAACTTGAGTTGGTTAATTAAGAAATGGAGTGCAATTTTTTTACCATCATCTAAATCTGAAAACATACTTTCTAAAAGATTAACAATAAAACCAAATGCTGTAGGAAAATCATGGGAACTTTTCATTTCTATTCTGAGAGCCAGTTCGTGTAATATTTGTTTTACAACAATAGTGTTATTAACTTTTACAGGACATTTGTACTTACCAAGTTGATCTATCTTTGTTTGACCTGTGTGAATTGTTAAATGTAAGTCTTTATTTATAATCACTGATGATTTAATAACAGGAGATATTATTGTGTCTAGCATTATAATTATTACTAGATCATTTTTACAAACAACAGTCCATATGTCCTGTAGCTCCTCTGCATTTAAACACTCTACTAATTTTGGAAACGACGTAAATGATTTCTTTTTTTCGAATTCTTCCTTGGAAATAATGCTCGCTTGGATTGAGCGTTGTAAGTGTTCATTTTCTAATGTTTGCTGTCTCTGCTCAGGACATTCTCGAGTGGGATTTCCAGAGTTAGAAAGATATGTGGGGAAATTTTAAAAAATAGTTGGCACAGCAAAAATTTGTAGTCTGTAACGCTTTAAGGACACACATATCTTCTCTCCAGTCTTTTCATTGTAAGCTTCGGTGTATTTTCGTATTGCATCATCCGAAAAGTGTAATTCACAAACCTATAACATAAAATACATATATGTATATATATATTGTTTTGCATCAACAAAAAATATTTGTTAGAATTAACAAAAATTTCTTGAATTGTGAGGTTAACGCTGAATAATGTTTATCTGTTTTTTTTTCAGCTTACTTTTACAGCTTTATTTTTTCTTACTTTTAAAGTCATCCTAATAGTTCAAAAATCAGCTAGTTTTTGTTGTTGTTGTGAATGTGTTTTGCATTTTGTATCTCACATCATATTAATATACAAAATATACAATAAATGGTTGCTCATGTCCATATTTACATTGACTACGAGCTGTATATAATAATGGGCTCTCTCTTTGCTAACAAAGTATTAATACTTAAGGTACTTTCGCTGATTCTACGAAAAGGTATTTGGTAAATGACACAAAAATAAAGAAGCAATAGCAAAAACACCAGACAGTTTTTGTCTCATTAACAATGCTTGTTTGGGCTCATTTTTAAAACATAAATTTTATTAGGGCTGCAAAATATTTATTTCATAAACAAAACACCTTTATCATTATAGATAAATAAAAATGAATTGCCAGTGTTAAAGAAACTCACATGAAAATAAAGAAATGAGTATATTTTCAAAGGTCTTATCGAACAACCTATTAAAGTTATTTATAGACTTTTAAAATAAAGATATTATTACAATTTCCATAAATAGAATAAAATTAAAAAACTTACCTTTAAATACTTTGATGAAGCAAAATCTTTTCTTGAAATGGCTTGTATCCATTTTTTTCGAAGAAAGTCCTCTTTTGGGAATCCAAACATTTGTACTGTCCCAGTATCTTTATAATTGCTATTGCAATTCGGTACAATGCATGTGTAGACCATTTTTTGATGATCTTATCCAAAATCGTCACAAATAAATTGAAAATCTGCAATAAAAATGTTGAAAGTTGGGAAATGTACAGGAACAACAACCAAAATGGCGTAGGCGAGTAAAGTGAACTTTAAATCAGGCGGGATTTCTATACCTACTATATGTGACTTCACAAGCCTCTCTCATTTCAGTCGCCAGGCCTTGTATCTAGGAGGTATTGGTAAAGTGAACTTCAAATCAGGCGGGATTTCTATATCTACTTTATGTGACGTCACAAGTCTCTCTCATTTTAGTCGCCTGGCCTTGTATCTAGGAGGTGTTGTTCATAGCCTCGGAGTAACTGCTTGAAACTGAACCAGTAGGGTTGCCAAATACAATACAAAATAGATTCAAAGAAATGCTACAGAGCCAGCCGCCACGGTACCTCGCCCCAGTGTCCAACACAGGTACAGGAGGTCTTACAAGGATCGGGTTGACACGTATCTTTGAGGAAAATGCACTCGGTGACCGGAGAGGGTGGTTTGGGTAGTAGGAACCTCTTGTGTTTTAGGGAAAACAGATGGTTGGTTAGAATCTATTGTGTCGGACAACATGAACGCTGGTTTAACTCTATCGATGGAAACACAAATTTCTTTGCCTTGTCGCTACAGAGTGATGAGTTTTTCAGACCGTTGAACTACAGCGAAAGGTCCATGGTAGGGAGGTTGTAAGGGTTTTCTAATAGCATCACTTCCGGGTCACCGTTATGGTTGTGTCTTGGTCTGTTACGATATTAGTGCCTTTTGTGTTTAAGTTAACACCATCGGATAATATATGAACACACATTTATTAATCTCGAGAACGGCAAGACCCTCCGTGGTTTATAGTCTCGGAGTAACTGCTCGAAACTGAACCAGTAGGGTTGCCAGACATAATACAAAATATATACAAAGAAATGCTACAGAGCCAGCCGCCACAAATATCTTAACTGTGATGTTCAATAGAAATACATGTATCTCATATTTCATAACGTTTCTGGTGAAACCCAATAAATATCTGAACTGTGATGTGCAATAGAAATACATGTATCTCATATTTCATAACGTTTCTGGTGAAACCCAATAAATATCTGAACTGATGTTCAATGGAATAATATATCCAATATGCAATAATGTTTCTGATGAAACCCAAATAATACTTTTAAATTCTTGTGGAATAGATATCATTAATTAATTCTCAATTTAAATCAAAAGAAAAATGTTTTCTATGACAGAAAACCAAATATTTTTCACGAACATTTAATGATTATAATGATTCACACCGAACAATGTTTCTTATTTTAGAGATTCTATAATGAATCAACGTGCATCAGTTACGCTGTAAACATATCATCTATTCCAAAACAAAATACAATTAAGGATAATGCACTCTTTACATTTTCATTCAAACAATGAAAATTTAATTTGTGGGTGTGGTCTCCTCTTTCTTACCTGGCATTTTCGATGAAATCTTCATGTCCTTGCAACTGCGCCAATAAGAATCGTAGGCTCGTACTCTCTCTCTCTCTCTGTTCAAATGAAGATTCCAAAAAAATATCCAGGCACAATAAAGTCTCTCATTCTATAGTGGCTCAAGATTTATTTTGGAGTTAAAGCCACACGCACACACACAACACAAAACAACATAAAAGAAAAACTAACTATGATACATTTGATTTATTAACACTACTCTCTTCCATCCTCGCGAAAATCACCGCCAATCCGCTCTTTCGCTATTTTTCCGACCCGCCATCGTTCCTCGTCTTCCTATCCCTCGCTCATTCTGCAATGTTGATTATGTTTTTCCTTGCTCCTCTCGCCATGTCGTTAACCTTTCCCTTCTTTCCGTATTCTATCCCCCCCTTCGAGGGCCGCGCCACCTATAAAGTTTTTAAACTGCAGTGCAAATCTTACAAACTTCAATATTTCTAACGCAGTACAGGACTAATAAGGAAAAGCTAAACCTAGTAAACCCAAGCCATCTCGCTAGGAGGTTAAGTTTCTCTGCGGGAACAGGAACTCCGAAAAATCCATGCAACCTTCTTTATAAAGTAGTGCTTGTCCAAAGCTGTGAAAAGGATTGATGATTTATCAAATGTTTACAGACATTTCATAAAAAAATACTCAATTGAAAAAAAAATGTGGCAAAATTCAACTATTATTCTAAAGCTCCCCACAGAACAATGGAGCACAAAGCTAGCTAAGGGGGGGTGCCAACTCAAGTGTTGTCCTCGTCGCTTGACCATGGTTCATAAATACGAAGTCCATCGCCAAATACCATCGTATAGCTGAACAGTTTGAGGTTAGTATTCACTTACTCGCACCAAGTTAGCCTTATATACTTGCTTCGATTTTGTTGCTACTATTAGTTCACTCTCTCTCTCACACACACACACACTTTTTGTATAAAAATTTTTAAATATCTTATTCAAATTGTCAGTCATCAATAAAATACTTTCTATTCGTCCATTCAAATTCAAATACATTTTTTAAAACTTGTAGTGGATGACACTTGATGTTAATACAGTTTTTTTCATTAATTAAATTAAAAAATGAATAAATAGGAACAAAAAAATAATAGTCCAACAGCATATAGAAAGGAAAATTGTTCGTTGTGCCTCTGTAGCGCAATGGATAGACCGTTGGATTTCTAAACCAAAGGTCGTGGGCTCCAATCCCACCTGAAATGGCCTAATTTCTGCTAATGTGTTTTCTTTTTTATTAGAATAATTAAATTTAATGAATGCACACATAAATGGTAACAAACAAACATATAAATAGTCCAACACCATTTATAAAACGGAAAATTGCTAGGAAATTCGCTTTCTGTTTTGTCACTTAATATTGTGATTCTGTCATATGCATATACATATTTATAATTATTGCAACTATTTAATAAAAAGTAACTAAAAAAATGTTTCTTTGGTAACCTTAGTAGGAATTGACTTAAATTTTTTTTTTAATTTACTTGTTCCAGAACATTTCAGTTCTCCCCTAATCCTTGAAAATTCCCTACATCCCCCTAGCTAAAGTTCTACCATATGCGCTCTCATAAAATAGCCTCGCTCCAATCATTGGCATCATGTTTAAGTGGACAAAAAATAGAAAAGAAGAAATTCCGTGTTCTCGAATCTTTAGCAAAATGATCATTACTCCAGGACTTCTACAAAAATTCAAATTATCAAATTATGCAATTTGTAGCTCATGCAACTTGGACCATATCTTCTTAAGCTGCAGTAGATATATTCATTCTCGAAATCATCTAAAATCTTTTCTAAAAATTTATCCTCGTTGCAATATCACCTTCAAAGAGATACTGGAGAAAGCTATATCAAATAAATCAACATTTAAATTTTTTTATTCAGAAGATGAAATGTTTGGACAGCAACTAATTTGTTAGTATTTTTTAGTTTATCTGGGATAACAGCATCCCTCAAAAATAATAACTGTAACTGCCTAGTCCCTATTCTTTGTCCTTTTGTTTGGCTTCTCTTTCAGCTGTTCGTTCCTAGAAAAGATCTAATTCCAGTAATAATTATTGAAATATGGGATCCGCATGTAAGCCTTTTCTAATTTTTTTGTCCACTTTATAACTCGTATTATCATAATCTGAATGCCATTTTTGTACTGTTCGGAAATTCTACCTCTTCTCTTCACAGAAAGCTGTAAGATTTTTAGGAGTATTCTAAATTCTTTCCTTCTGCTTGAATGGATCCTTAGAATCAATCTTGTACTTAACGAAATAGCTTTTTTCTTTTTTCATTCATCTTATCTGAGGATCAAATGATATCTCCCTTTAAGTTTATTATTGAATCAAGTACTAATAACCCGTTGCAACATATGGTATATTGAATGCCAACGATTCTAATAAAAGATCTGTGACATAATAATTCCTCACGGTTATCAAGTTCTTATTTTAAATAATTCTTATTAAAGCCGTTTTAACACCAAGCCGTTTGTCTCAAAATTTGATGTAATTTAGAGAGAATTAATTTGAATTTTTAATTAATAGTAATAACCTAAGCAGATAGCATTTGAAGAAGTATGTTTTGGAAATCATGACTGCCAGAAGTTTCCACCAATTTATGGACAGTACTATGTTTGGTACATAATTTTGAACATTATTTTTGGAGATACCATTTGAGATAATTTAACTTTTCTCTTGACACAAATGTTTGTTATTCTAAAATTAAATTTTAATATTATGTTTGAACAATAATTTTCATTTCTTTTTTTTAAGTATGCCCTAATTTTAAGAGTAAATAGTAGAATAAACTGCTTACATATTAAAGAACTCTAGTTTTACAATATATGTAATATATACATGTCGAGTAAGTGTAAGAGTTTTTATCATTAAGGGCCGTTAGTAATTCATCAGCTTCCATCCACTCAAAAATTGAGAAATTTGTAGAGTAGTGTAGAGTGCCACTGAGAACTGTACCACATGCCATAGGTTGCCGATTCTTGTTCTAGATATTGTTGGAAGAGTAGAGTACTGGTGTATTTGAATGTCTTCAAAATTTTAATTATTTTAGAATAATTAGAAATAACAAAATGTATGTATAAATTTTAAATCTCTTTGATTATGCCGGGGAGAAAAAAGCTTGAATAAAAACTTGCTGGCTAATTTAGAAAGTTCTTAGTTTTAGTTAAATAATAAAAAAAAAAATACATTAGTATTGAACTTTTGTTATGTGATTTGTAATACTAATTTTTATTTTGAAAACATGAAAAATATGATAATCATTTTTTTCACTTTAAAAATCTGATTTCTTGGAAGTTTGTATGAAATACATTTGGGTTCGAGTGCTGTGACCCCTACTCACCATTGCAGTAAAAACTTGCAAAAAATTTCTATAATTTTGAAATCAATGAAACTTTAAAGTTTTGCTATCCTTGCATTTATTTTTAAAATTAATATTGATAAATATTTATGTATCTGTTTACTTCTAAATAAGTAAAATTATCTTATTTGAATACATTTAGGTGATATTTATTTTGATGCATATTTTTATTAATTTCTACGGATTGCCCTGTAAACCTGATACAGCTTTGCAGTGATTTTACTTTTGTAAGGAAATTTTCAATATAATTTGAAAAGCATCCATGATGAATTTAGCTTCCAAACTACCACTTTTTCTACCAAGAATCAGAAAAGAAGATACAAATTACTTCAATATTATAAGAATAAATTTTAAGGTTACATTCTTTGATTAAATAACCAGAAATGTATGGAATATTCTCTCTTTATCTCTCTCTCTCTCTCTCTCTCTCTATATATATATATGGACCACAAAAGTGTTTTTCACTTGCAATTTCAATAAAATTTAATGTTTTCCACTAATAAAAGTTAATATGTTGGAATTGTAATTTTTTTAGTGATATCTCTGCATCTTATTCTTAATGGAATGACATAATCAATTTTTTAGATATAGAAAAACTATTTTTTTTAAAAATTAGAATTCAAAAAACTACTAAAAAATGATGCTACAAAAGTCTTCGTACACTTAATAAAAATCTCAGCATAGCTTTAAATATTGTATTTCTTTCTTAAATTAGTATTTAATAGGATATCTTTCAGTGTCCACAACAACTTTTAAACATCTTGGTATAGATTTAATCAGTTTTTTGTAATTTCTGTCTCGATTTTCGACCATTCTTCTATGATTACTGTTTTTACTTCATATTATGTGTTTATATGTCATGTTTTATTTCTTATTTTAAATCAAATTGTCACCAAATATGTTCTGCTGGCTATATAAATTGATTGAGCTTGTGTTTTAAAATTTGGGGATAGTTATAGAGACACCTGCGGTGTACATTGAGAGCAATGTGCTAGGCCGTCATTATATCCTGTTAAAAAATGAAGTCGGCCTCAGAATTAGGTCTTTGATGGTATTGTAAATCATGAGCTCTATCTAAATATTTTAAAGAGAAATTTTAAATTATCCGTCCAAAATTTGGGTGTAGGAGATGACTTCATTTTTTAACTGGATAATGAAGCCAAGCGCACTGCTCTAAATTTATGCCGCTGATGTCTCTACAACTGTCCCAAATTCTGAAATACCTTCTCAATCACTTTATTTAGCCCAGTAAAACATATTTGGTGAGAATTTGATTTTTTTTTTAAAAAAAGGAAACATGACGTATAAACACATAATGTGAAGTAAATCAATAATCATAGAAGAATGATCGAAAATTGATGCAGAAATTACAAAAAATGTGATTAAATCTATACCAAGATGTTTAAAAATTGTCGTTGACATTAAAAGATGCCCTACTAAGTACTAAATTAAGAAAGAAGTGCAATATTTAAAGCCACGTTGAGATTTTTGTTTAGTGTACGAAAACTTTTGTGGCATAATTTTTTAGTAGCTCTTTGATTATTAATTTTTTTTAAAAAAGTTTTACTATTTTTAAAAAATTGATTATGTCATTCCATTAAGAACAAGTTGAAGATATCATTAAAAATTACAATTTCAATATGTTTATTTTTATTATAAGAAAAAATTAAATTTTATAGGAAATTGCAAATGTACGAGCACTTTTGTGTGCCACTGTATATATTTATAAGTTTACAATGGGAGAATACATACTCTTAGAGTAACATTTTAAGTGTTATAAGTTTTTATGTATACCACAGTTTTCTAGAAAAGTTTGTTTTATCATCTGTTAATTTTTCGTGGATCATTTAAATAGAACCAATGCAAATTGGCCAATAATGTAGCATTAGTTAAATGATTTATGGAACCATGTTACAATCTTCAGATGAGTTAACATTTTATAAGCTTATATATATCTTGTAAAATGTAACGTATCTTAAATTGTGTTTTATAGGTTCAGAATACAGCAGTCATTTTCAAAAAGTTGAACACAGGCTTTATTGTTCAAAATCACTGAGAATTTCAGCAATGATTAGAAAGTTTTCAAAATGTTCAAGTTCATAATCTTTATCAAAAATATGAAATATTTATATATACTATTGTGATTGTGGAACAAGTTCTAGATTCACTTGTATTTGTCATTTTTTAGTAAAATCCATTTTTTTTATTTCAATATCTTGAAATTTGTTTTTTTCGTGCCTTAAAAAAGAAACATTTTTAGAAGTAACAATTTAATTTTAGCATTATAGTTTACCAATGAAGTGTTTCTTTCAAACACTATCAATAAATAAGTTAGTCTGGTCACTAGTGATTTTATTATACCTCCTCTAAATTCTACTACATATGATATTCATCTATAAGTTCTTTCAGTGCCATCCCCTCAAGCAGTAATCTGAATTTATAAATAAAAGCCAGAGATTATTGAAACATTTTTTATTTTTGCTTTAAAATGTGAATAAAATTTTTTATGCTAAATAAATGTGTATCTTGGCCACTAAGACACACCATTAACACACTGTAAGAAATTAATTATTAAAGCCTAATAATATCATGAAATTAAGTATAGTGTTGTACTTTAACAGATGTTTTATTTTAAAATATCACTTGAATATGCACTAATGCAGGGATTATTTATGCTCCCACCATGGTATCTAATCAAATTTCATGATACCTCAAATTCATTTATGAATTCATCCTGGGTCATCCCCCCACCCTTTCATAACAACACACTTACCTTTATGTGTATCTATTGTGTGATTCTTGAAAGATTTATTTTTCTTACTCTGAAGTGTGTTTATCAGTTTATATTGTAAAAAAATTAACTTGTTTCTGGCCAAATTGATCTTTTGAAAGAAATATAAAGTGATTAATAACACTAGGGAACAAAAAATAACTTTTTGTCTGTTTCCTAGTTTTTAATAGCCTATTCTTAATAATTTTGGGTTGAAAAAAACGAATATGTTAATGAAAAGTTCATTGATTAGCTCTTGTTTTTAAGATATATAACAGCCCATCTGTTGAGACTATTTAAATTTTGTTTCATTCAGTCATTTTTCCTCATAAAATTATTAATTGTGTGGTGTTCTAAATATAAAAGATACGAGCTTACTACATTATTTTCAATCAATTGATTTATATTCTATTCTACCGATATTACAAAAATGTTGCCATTCACTCAAAACAAAACTTTTCCAAACATAGATAATAAACTATTAGCATGCATGCGATTACTCAATTTTTAAACAAATTAATAGTACACTAAATTAAATAAAGTTTTAGAAAATATAAGAAATAGTTTAAAAATTCTAATCAATAATTACACATGTTTTCAGTTTCTAAATGAAGAGAAACAACATATTTCTCAACAAGAGGGCGGGCTTGTAACATCCTCCCACCTTTTGATTTTTACATTATATTAAGATAACAAAAATCAAAACAATTCAATATGTAAACAAAATTACTAACACTGAACATATGTAAGCAAAATAAGAAAGTACATAAATTTTTAAAAAAATAGTGATAAAGTTCAAAAGTGTTAGTTATAACAGAGAGGGGTTTAATAACATTCCTTCCACTTCTAGTTTTATTTTCACAGCCACTATTTTCAGAGTTCGGGATTTTAATATCTTTATCAGAAGAAACAGGATATCTAACTGAGAAAATGATAGAATCATCCTTATTTAGTTTTAAAGGGAACAATCGTTGTACAGGACAAGCAATTTCTCCACCTGTCGTTTGAAGTTTTATAACCCTAGTACAACCATCTCTTTCTGGTAACATGCCAACAATTTTTCCTAGAGGCCAGTCTAATTGCTTTTTTGTATCACTTCCAACTATAACAATGTTCCCCAATTTTTGCTAGTCTCTCTTCACTCCTGTTAGGTTGCTGGACTAGCATACTTAAATATTCATCACGAAATCTTTTCCTCAAATTATCTTGCAATCCTTGTTGATACTGATATCTTTTGAAGATTTTTCTCTTATCCAAATTGTCTAAATCTGAAATTCCCACCATTCTTGTCTCTTGAATTAACATTGAGGGCGTCAGAGGAGTCCTTGGATCTTCTGACAAACAGTTCAAAGGTCTAGAGTTAATAGTGGTCTTAATATCACAAAGGATAGTGAATATGTACGTAATAAAAAGAGGCTTTTCCTAGAACTCTTCTTAACAGCTTCTTCACCATCTGAAATAAGCGTTCCCAAAATTCACCCCACCAAGCAGGGGTAGGGGGGGTTAAATTTCCATTGAATTCTTAGAACAGAAGCTGCATCCAGAATCCTGACCCAATGAAGTGCACTGATCCAGTTGTTGGCACTAGTAAAATTGGATCCATTATCCTGTATATAATTTTTGGCCTTCCTCATCTTGTGATAAATCTTCTAAATCCTAAAAGGAATCCATTAGTTGAAAGGCTTTGTATTAATTCTAGATGAATGGCCCTATACACAGCTGTTGTGTAGTAATACTGCTTTCAAACTAAGCTTGGAAGAGTCTATAGACAACCTCCAGTTATTTGGATCATAACTGATGCTCATGAAATTCATCGTTGACATCAATACATGAAATGAAGAAGATTATTTTCACAAGTCCTGTTCTCTGTAACCTTGACGCCTGGTAGGAATAAGTTTCATTGCTACAGTCTGGATGCCAGAAGCTTTGCTGTCTGTTTTTAGCAGGTCAAGATTTCTTATGAAGTCACTCAATTCTGCTCGATTTAGTCTGTGGGGTTCATTCAAATCTTCTGCTTCAAAATCTAGGTCATGAGATGTCCCAGAGATTAAGATGATTGTATATTTTGCACAAAAAATATTACTTTTTGAGTACAGAACATATGAATAAATAATTTTGTAGGACAATACCAATATCCACTTGATTTTTATTCACCGAGACTAATCCCTGAAAAAACATTACAAAATTTGAAGTTATCACTTTTGTGTGGTCATAAGCACACACACTTTTATTTTTAAAGGACAATGTTCAATGGAAATGTTATAAGGGCTGAAGTACTGTTTTCATCTTTTCTAGTAGAATATTATGTACATTTGACTGTGGATAATCATGCGCATGTCCTCCTGTTGGAAAATATTTCTGAAGTCTGATTTTGTGGAACAGTCAGGATGTGCAAGAACTTAGATATCTGCTGCTATTGGATTTAACTTTTAGACATCAGGGAGTTAATGATTCAATGCTCAAAGCAAGGTCTTTTGCTATCACATTTTAGAGCGTTAATGATAATGGCTGCAAATATATCACATTATGGTCTCTTACTTTGATCCTGCCAAATGCCTAGTTAAAAAAAAACCTTTTGCAATTTTTAACTTTATTGGGAATTCTAATGAGTGAGTGAACTTTTGTAATTTTGAACCATGATCAAGTGACAAAGGACGACACCTGAGCTTGCATCCCTCTCCTAACTTCTACACCACACCAAAGTGAGGATGTTTAAGCCTCTGCATATTTAACGTGCATCTGGTCCTCCTCTGCTTTGCGCGTCTTCAGTGGTTCTAGAGCTCGAACACATGACAAGCCAACCATGAGCCCGTTACCTTAACCACTAAGCTATCATGACCATGGGAATTCTATTGAAGACAATATAAACAAACTCATTATGGATCAATTTAAAAATGTGACATACTCTTTGAACATTTAGTTTCATTTTTGGCAAGTAATGTGAGGGTAAATTGAGTTGTTATTTATTTAAAAGAAAAAAGTAAGGATGCGTTAGTACATTGGGCATCAGGAAAGGATGTTGCTTCCTTACATTTAGAAACTGATGTGATACTCATAGATATATTCTACTATCTTTAAAGCTATCAAATTTTTCAATGAAAGAAGCCTAAAAATTTTTCAAGTATTCATGTAATCAAAGGTTCTTTAGTAGTAATCTTGAAGTCAACTTCTAACTTGATCATTGATTACTGTATATATGTGTAATTTTTTTATAAGTATAATCTAAAAGTTGAATTCTCATAAACTGTTTTTTTATAAAAACATCTTTATCATAAAGTTGTGTCACTACATACTCAGCAAGGGATTTGCTTATCTAGACTGTATTTTAAAAAATGAGAGGAATTATGTGGTATTTTTGAAATTAAGTGTTTTTTTTTAATTTTTATACATGTTGAAAAATGCTTGTGTGTGTTTCCTAATTTGATTGCTTGCAAATCAATTTTTAATTTAATTAAGGAATTATAATACATAATGAAAGTTTCAAAAGCATGATTCTTCATTAAAAAATCAATTGGGTATAGTAAAAGTTTTTTTAACTTCTGTTTTAAATTTTTTCATATCCATCTAGTCCTGATACAATATATTTCTATTGTAATGTTGTCAAAATGATTGAACAATTTCAGGCATAATTATTAGATGTAATATACTTGTCATGTATAACATTAAACTTTCATGTGATTATTAAATTATTGAAAACTTCTAAATTTAATAGTGTATTAAAATAACTTACCGAATAATTTCAATATACTTTTAATGTTTAATTATATAATGGTCAAAATAAGTGATGATTTTTTTTACACCTCTTTTTATAGTTTTGCAAAGAACAGACATTAAAAACCTTCTTATGGATGCCTTTACGGACTAGTGCAGTTTGAACTTGAAGAAGAGACTGATTAATGCGATCAAAAGAAGAAAAGAACTGGAAAACAAAATATTCAGTCTGGAAACTATGCATTCAAAAACAGATATGGAAACTGTGGATTCAAGAAGTGATAAATCAATCTAGAGTAAGTTTTAATTAAATATTTAATAACTTCGTTATTTAAGAAGATGTCACGAAACTTTTTTCCATGTGTAAATTAATATTATTTGAAATCTGTACAAAGATTGAAAAAATTGCTTAAAAATTACGGATTTTAAAAAGAAACATTTGTTTTTCGTTTTTTTCCCCTTTCTATGAGAAATAATTTAAGCATTGTTTTTGTTACCTTTTTGTTAATAATTACTGTAGTTTGATTAAAATTTTTAAGAAAGAACACAATTTTACAATATCCAAGGGTTTGACATCAAGTGACACTCTTTTCCTCTGTGCACTTCACGTTTGCTGAAAGGTTACACGAGGAAAAATGCCTATATTTAATGAAAATCACCAGATTTGTCGAGTGAAAAATTTATTTTTGTTTTATTTTCTGTACATATCTTAATTCAAAAAATTCATTTTAAGTATCCATTTATAAAACAAAAGTTTCTCTATTATTTGTGAAAAACTTAATCGCTTTTACTCTGTTATCATTATTTTAAACAAGTTTGTTTTGCAATACAATTACATGTATTCCTTTAAATTAATGTTTTTTAAATAAAAGCAGTATTGTTTTGTATAAATCATTAATCAAAAATTTTCAATCGTTCTGTGTTGATTTTTATGATTATGATGAATAAACTGTCTGAACTAAAGTTCATACTTTGCTCTTTTTAAAATCAGTGATTTAAAAAATTAAGTACCAAAAACTTATTTTTTTTTTACTCTTTTTTTTTTCAAAATGCTCACAATTTAATTCAACATCCAATAAACATGTTAAATTTGTAATTTTAAAAATTTCTACCCGAAATCTGAAGGCTTCATTTGTTTTGTATTCATTTTTTTTTTTTTTTTACATTTCGGTTAAATAGGCATGGCTTTCTGCAAATGCAAGCAATGTTCATACAATATACTTCCTGTTATTTAAAGGACTTTTCACTCTGCATGTTATGTTCTTAGCTAGATTGTCTGAGGATCTCTCTGCTTAGCATGCCTTCAGCCAGTGTTTGATTAAGTGCTTTATTTGTTATTTTTTTTTTTTTTATTCTTTCAATTTATTTATTTTTATTAATAAATTTATTTAAAAAAGGTTTATTGAATATTAAATCATATTTTGAAAATCACTTTACATTTTAAAAATATAAACAATACTAAAGTATATAAAATATTTCTAATATACTTTATAAATATAATTAATAATTAATACATTTTGTAAAAAAGTATGTTTATAATAAATATTAAAATGATAATTTATGTAAAAAAAAATTACACAAAAAGTTTTTATAATAAGCATGATATTGTGATATACATTATTTTATAATTTTTTATTGGAAAAATATTGTATAATTTATTTTAAATATTGAATAGAAGTCTTTATCATTATAGAAGCAAAGTTTTCTCTTTTACTACTTCTTAAGCAAATGATCATGTCTGGTGTGAATTGCTAAGGAAAATGGAAAGGAGCATTTTTAATCAATTTTATTATTTCAAAAACTTAGGAGAATTATTGTTAAAATAATAATGAATATAGTATTATAGTTTTTGTACAAAATACTTTTTTGTCAGATACATGTTTAAATTATTTAATAAATACAATGGAATGAAAACTATAAAATTTAAAATAAAATATCAATGTTTTGAATGGGTTTTCTTTTTGAATATTTTTCAGTAACTGTAAATATATCTAGTCTTTACCCCATACTGTTTTTTATTACTTATATATATATATAATATATATATATATATATATATATATATATATATATATATATATATATATATATATATATGTGTTTAATCAAGCATTCAAACGTTCAGATAAAAAAAACAATCATTTCAATAGCTATCTGTAAGATGTTTCTGTTTTTAATCTGTATACAGCAATGGAATCTATTCCTACTAGGCAGTCAAGGTTACAGAGTATAGGACTCTCAATGGCTTTATGAATTTCATGAACATCTGTTATGATCCAAATAACTGGAGGTTATTTATAGACTCTTCCAAGCTTAGTCCGAAAGCATTATTTCTACACAAAGGCAACCTTCTTCCTTCCATTCTCATCGGATATTTCATTGGCGTGTAGGAAACTTATGCAATTGTGAAATTTCTTCTAGAGTTAATAAAATACAAGGATCATAAATGGCAGATATGTGGTGACTTGAAAGTCTTAGTCAATGCCAAGTACTGCTGTTTTCTGTGTTTGTGGGACAGTAGAGATCGAAAATCACACTACATACAAGACAAATGGCTGTCTAGAAATCTAAAATCTGGTGAGCGAAAAATCCAAAATGATCCTCTAGTACAGAGGTGTGCAAACTAGGGGTCGCCAAATTTTTATGAAATGCATTATGCCTGCATGCTGCATACCATACAGTGTACATATAAAGAGTGAAACGCCGTCACTTACTGTTTAATTGCAATTTACTGCTGTTTGCTTTTTGACCGTAATAGCGTAATGTATGTAAAGTGGGAAGACGCTAAGTTTTTCACTCCGGTAGATGATGCCATCTTCACGGTATTTCGCCAGTTTTACTGAAAAGCGCCTATTTCTCCAACGTATTGATGTTATACGTACTGTGTCAAATGATGTGTACCGAGCATGCACACCGTACGAGATGGAGTGGTAATCAAGGGCTCTGGGAGTCATCTTGTAGACATGCGTACCAAGCCAAGGCCAACCAAATGACCAAAAATTATCCCTGAAAGTTTTACTGCGCGTTTCCATGTAAAGCTGTAGCATGTAACAGTTGACCTGCAATTGCTTTAGTTTCTCCTCGAGTTTTATCATGTGACATGTAGTGTAATTATGATTTTTTAAATTTTTATCGGGTTTTGCTGCTATTTGTTATCAGGTATGTGCTATCATTAGAGAAAGATCTCTGTTAATTTTATTGAATATCTTGAAAAAAAATGATAAATTTTTTTATTATTATTTGTTTTAGTTAAAAATATTTAATCCCTATATTCATCATGGATAAATGGGTACTACATACACCAGGTACATTTTCAGCTGACAATCGAACAAATACTGATGAGGAGTCTCAAAATTCTGAACTAAATGCCCCATCTAAAAAAAATAAGAAAATACAATGAGGAATTTATTAAGTATGGTTTTACATTTTGTGTTGTTGATGATGAAGAACGCCCGATATGTGTCATTTGCAACAAAAAATTAGCAAATGTGAGCATGAAACCAGCTAAATTAAAAGGCATCTGGAAACTAAACATAAAGAACTTCAAAATAAACACGCGATTTTTTCAAAGACGAGCTGAGAATCTGAAAATTCAAAGTGCAAATCTAAAGAAATTTACAACAATACCTCAGAAAGAATTAGGAGCTTCTTTAGAAGTTTCTTATCTACACTCATGTCCATAAATTAAGGATAATTCAGAATCACACAGAAATTGAACTCTAAAATAAAAATTTCACCTGTAGAATTATCACACACATCTTGAAGAATAATGCAAATTACAGGAAACCACCAGATGGCGCGGATGAGTACGTCACAATATGACGAGAGTGTAAGAGAGGGGTATATAAGGAATGGTGGCAAAGAAGTAAAATTGTTCACAAAGCGCTTTAAAAGCCTTTCAGTGCAATAACTGCATAGTTATGGCAAAAAGGAAGCATTTGGATGATTTTTTACGTGGTAGAATTATTGGACGACTGGAATGTGGACGTACCCAGCTGGAAGTATCCGAGGAACTTGGAATCACCCAGAGTGTCATATCCAGGCTTTGGCAACAATTCCAAGATGATGGTCATGTGAGTAGATGTTACAGCACAGGTCGCCCCGAGATACAACGCCGGAATGAGGACCGGTATTTGGCAGTTACTGCCAAAAGAAACAGATGGAGCACAGCATCAGACCTGTCACGTCAGCTCTTTTCAGCTACCGGTACAACAGTTTCAAGGCAGACCGTGTCAACAGACACTTAGGGCACATTGGTCTATATGCTCGTAGGCCTTTTCAGATGTGTTCTTCCACTTACTGCAACTCACTGTTGCCTGCGATTAATCTGGAATAGAGAGCATGCATTGTGGACAGACACCACAACAGTGGTCTTGTGTGATGTTTTCTGACGAGTCCAGGTTTAGTTTGCAGTCTGATTCTCGCCGGACATTAATATGGAGAGCGCCAGGTACCCGTTACCACCAAGAGAACACCATTGAGAGAGAACGATACCGTTACGGTGGACGGTGGTGCAGGATGGCTCGTTTGGGGAGGAATTATTCTTGGTTCCAGAACTGACCTGCATGTTCTGAGTGTAACGATGACAGACCAAATCTATCAGGATGTCATTCTGGAACAACATGTACGTTTGTTTCGGGGTGCCATGGGTGCTGAATTTCTGTTTATGGATGACAACGTCCGTCTTCACCGTGCAAACATTGTAGACGAATGCCTTCAATCGGAGGATATCACCCGTATGGATTGGCAGCATACTCACCGGACTTGAATCCATCCAATAGAGCATGTGTGGGATATGCTTGGCCGACGAATTGCAGCCCGTCAACCCCCTCCCACCTGCCTACCGGAACTTCGGAGGGCATTGCTTGATCACTGGTGTAATATTCCCCAAGATCAGATTGATAATTTGATACTCAGTATGCCTAGGTGTTGTAAGGCCTGTATTGCATTGTCCGGGAGACATACTCCGTATTAACCATCATACTAACCATGTTATACTTTTTTTTGTAAATGGGTTCTTTTTTGAAATTTGCTCCAGGGAGTAAAAATCGCAATTTTTATTATTTATGTCAACTATATAGCATTTTTCTTGCTCTTTACCTTTTGTCTAATAAATAGACTTTACAAATAAGTCAAATTTGTTTTGCTTCTGTCCAGTAGCGCACACAGGGAATTTTTCAAGGGGAGTCCGGGGTCGAAAAGTTCACCATTCGTGTTATGCTCCTTTTGGTTTTGTCAATTTTCGGAAACAAAACACAGTAAAAACTAATTTTTGAATAAATAATTAGCATTAATTAATAAAATTAATAATTAATAACAAGTAATTAATTAACTTAATTAAAATCAATCGGAAAAAATCAAGGGCTTTGGGGAGTCCGGACCCCCTTGTGTGCGCCACTGTTTCTATCTCTTTCTTTGCCTGAACTTCATTATCCTTAATTTATGGACATGAGTGTAATAGGAAAAACAATGAAACCCCATATAATTGGAGAATCCCTTATCCTTCCTGCAGCAACTAAGATGATATCAATTATGCATGGCGATAAATATGGGAATAAACTAAAAACAATACCATTATCAAGAGATACCGTGTCTCGGTGGATTTCCGAAATGTCACGAAATATATATATCGAGTCAGAAGTCATAAAACGCATACAAAATTCATCTGTATTTGCTTTACAACTGGACGAGACTACCGATATTACTAAAATGTCACAACTAATTATTTACATTAGATTTATTTTTAATGAAGATGTAATAGAAACGTGTGTGTTTATGTTGCAAAAGTTTGGAAGGAAAAACAACTGGAGAAAAATATTCGAAGTAATAAATGAATATTTTGAAGCAAAGTCCCTTACCTGGGCAAACTGTCTTTGCGGTTTGTACTGATGGTGCGCTGCAGCATTAGCACAGGTTCGAACAAAGGGCTCAGAGGCTTAATCCAGAAAGTGCCGCCTCATATGGTATTTAATCACTGTATGATTCATCGGAAAGCTCTTGTTGCAAAAGATATGGATGAAGAGTTGCATAACATATTACAAGACGCTGTTAGTTCAATTAACTACATTAAATGCAACAGTCTTAACAGCCGTCTCTTTTCAATACTTTGCAATGAGTATGCTCAACGTATGAAAGATTACTGTTACACAACCGAAGTCAGATGGTTCTCATGTGGGAAAATACTACGACGGATATTTGATTTAAGAAATGAAGTGTATATGTTTTTAAGCGAAAAGAAACATAGATTGGTAAGTTACTATACCAATGAAGTTTGGGTAGGAAAGCAGAGCTATTTAGTTGATATTTTCGAAAACTTAAGGACCTAAATTTGAGCTTGCGCGCAGGGTGAGAATTCAACTATCATAACTTCGGCCAGTAAAATTCAAGCTTTTAAAAATAAGCTTAGTCTCTGGCAAACTGGACTGAATAAAAACAACACCGACATGTTTCCTTGCTTTAACGATTTTATCAAGGGAAAATAATTTAGATATAGTTACTTAAAAACATCATTTCCAATCACATTGAAAAGTTAAAAGAAAATTTTTGAGGATTTTCCTGAAAACGATCTTGGTTGGATTCATGATCCATTTTCCTACGACATATGCAGTTCAACTCTTCAAATTAGTGAGAAAGAGCATTTGATAGATTTGATTAGTGATTATATACTCTTCGAAATTAATTTAAGACTCAGCCTTGCCAAAAATTTTTGGCTATCCGTGGAAAAGCAATATCCCGTTCTATGCAAGAATGCCATCAGATTACCAATACAATTTACATCAACATATTAATGTGAAACTGGACTTAGAAAACTAGTTTCAATGAAAACTTAATAAAGCTCTCAACCCAAATGACAATCTGCTTCCACCCCTGCACATAAAACTAGAAGTAATGAAAAACTTTGTGATATCTATTAACAAGGATGGAGAGGTTTTCCAATACCTTGGTTCAAAATTCCTAAGATTGAGTGACTCACAAAGATTAAGGAGGGAATCTTTGTGGACCCTGAAGTATGCAAAATCATGAAGGACCCCACTTTTGATCAAATTCTGAAAGGGAAATAGAAAGCAGCCTGGGTTGTCTTTAAAAGTGTGATACAAGGATTTCTAGGCAGAAAAAAAGAATGAGAGCTATCAACAACTGGTGAAAGAATTCCTACAAAAATTCCATGATCTAGGATGCAATATGACTAATGATCTATTTTTCATATTTCCATCTTGATCCCCCCAGAACTGTAAAGCTGTAAGCAATGAACACTGTGAAAGGTTTAATCAAGATATATTGTAACAATGGAACATTGATATCGGGAACATTGGGATGTGTCAATGCTCTCAAACTACTGCTGGACAGCTGTAAGGGGTACTCGGGCTACGACATACAAGAGACAATCCAAAAAAATATGTTGACAGGAAATAAATTAAAAAATATTGCTGATTTCGGATATGAACACAATTTCTTGAAACTTGACTTATTGTATTGTATTTATTAATTAGTAATGTTTTGTTCTTCAAATTTACCCATAAACTGACGGATGGGCTGTTGTGTATTTTAAAACAAGAATATGTAAATAAATTTTATTTACATATTCGGGTTTTTTTCAACCCAAAATTAGTAAGAATAGGCTACTTAAAACTAGGAAACAGACAAAAAGTATTTTTTTTTGTTGCCTACTGTTATTGATCCCTTGTTAAAAATTTAAAAAATAACTTTTAACTTGAATTTAAAAAATAGTTATACACTTTCGGGATTGATTTTGATAATCACTAAAACTTCCAATAATATTACTGAAGTTACTAAAATAGTAACAGTATTGTATGTCATGCTTAAACAATAAATATTCTTTAAATGTTAACACAATTAACTTATAACACACAACCAACTCAGAATATATCCTCTCAGAAAGGGCTGTGTTGATTGGATCTGTGAGGTCACAAATGTGCTTGCTAGTTGCAACAAGCTGATATCTCTGACATAGAAAACTCTTGTATATGGTTATTGAATTATTTTTTATAAATTAGATTTTAAAATGAGAATGATTATTGATCATAATAATTATTAATTTTGATTCATTATTACTATTAATATATTTGCTTTAATTTCAATAAAATTATTTCTTCAAAAGGACCTTAACACTTCAATTTTTTTTGTACCATAAAGACATTATTATTATCCAAAATTTATATTTTGGCTTGTGATTTACAAAACTGTTCATGGAATTGATTGAGAAATTTTAAAATAGGTTACTTTTTGAAATTTTTTTATCTTAACCTATATAAAGTTGTATATCATGGGGACACGGTGTAATGTACACCTCTGCATTGGGGGGGGGAGGGCAAGATTGTAGGGGCCTCAAAGCCTGATTGTCGCCAAATACATATTTGGGCTTGAGGCCCAAAACCTGACTTTGTAGGGGGCCTCTAATATTCTGTGTTATGCCACTGTAGAGACAAAGTTAAAAAATGGTGCTTTAGTTTTGGAGCTCATTTATGAGAACTTTACAGCTCTGTAATTCAAGAACGAGTTGGTATGTCTTTGTAAAATTTCATATTTTTCCAAGCCTATATCAATAGTACAGCTGTACTTAGTTTTATGAAAATATGAGCTGTGATAAATTATCTCTTTCTATTTTGAATCGACATATAATGATCAAAAGTTAATTTCTTGCTGCCTAGTTATTCTGTCCAATGTGAGTGAACTCATTTTGGATAGATGTCTTCTCCATTGCCATGACAGCCCCAGTTGCACCCTTACCTTCCTCGGAATTCCATACCATCCAGTTCTTTATAATGGTTTGCATTTTCCTGTTTCAGGCAGTTAATCCAAGATTTGATTTGGGGGGTTCCTAATGGTTTACAAAAAAAACCTTTAAAGGGCTCAGTTGCTATCTGTATTGTTATAAATTCGAAAATGCTTGGCTCTTTAAAACAGTTTGTAAATTTCGAGTTAGTTATTCTTTGATAATTATCACATTTAATTTCACAAAATAAGCTTCTTAAAAATCTTTAAAACATAGTATCTTTATCTTTGTCAATCATTGCTCATATTTCAGCAATTATGTGAGAACAGGCTCTTATTAAAGTTTTCTAAAATGTCAGTCACAATGGCACAATCAAGGAGAAGATGGGTCTGGACCTTTCCCATAGCCGTTGATTTTTTTAAAATTATAATCCTATGCATATAGTACCTAAAATTTAATTATTTGTTACTAATAATGAATTGTATTGATTCATACTAATTATTTATTCGATGATTAATTTTTTTTCTGTTTTTTTCCTCAAAAATTGACAAAATTTAAAGAATATGTTGCGCGACGTATTGGAGCATGATATGAGAATGGTTCACTTTCGACCCTGGATCCTCCTCTTAAAAAAATTCCTGTGTACGTGTAACTGTCAATCAGTGATTCAAATAACTTACAATTATTATAAATAAGACATTGGGCATGTGAAATGTTTCATGTATTTTCCATCATTACAAATTAATTACCTTGGTGTATTCATCGTGTTAATGTTCATTATTTCATTTCCTTAAATAAAAAATTATTTATTTTCATTTAATGAAATTAATATGTTTAGTTTTATTATATTGATTTCATTTTATTTTATAGTCTACTGATTCCATAGAAAAGAAAAACTCTGATGAAAGGCCTCCTAAAAAGTCTGAAGATTCCTCAAATGAAGCTCATTCCTCATCAAATCCTCATAAAAGCAAATATATTCCAGTATGTATTTTTGTGCATTAATTATACTTAACATATAATCTGTTTGTATCAGTAGTTACAATTATTATAGTGCTTCAATTTTTGTTGAGTTGCATTGAGATGCATAAAAGTAAAAGTTGTAGCATTTAATATTTTTCTTTTTATTTATACTAAATTTGCTAAGTGCATTTCAGTTGGGAAAAAGAGATACACTAGTATAGAGTTCTACTTAAGTTGTGTAAAAAAATAGGAATGCAGCTTATGTGTTATTAACTCATTATCTTTTTTTTATCTATATATAGGAAGATGCAAAGTGATAGTAAATGTGGTACATACTTATTTTCTTATGCAGTTTCATTTGAAGATTA
The DNA here is from genome assembly GCA_019973935.1 of Trichonephila clavipes. Lineage (NCBI taxonomy): Eukaryota > Metazoa > Arthropoda > Arachnida > Araneae > Nephilidae > Trichonephila > Trichonephila clavipes. The sequence goes on along the minus strand of BMAU01000860.1, from coordinate 4,597 downwards.
TTCTACTTGACTTTGAGAGTTCTTCAAACATCGTAAAATTTCAGGGAGTTTAATTTTAATGGCAAGAATGTACTTTTAAATATAACTTGCATATATGCATTCGTGTATAAAATTTATTTTGATATGATGTTTAAGGGTAATTAAAGTTTTAGATTAAAAATTACATTTTAAATTTGAAAAAGTATACCATATTTTCCCATGTATAAGCAGAGAATTTTTGCAACTTTTTAAAAATGGAATTAAGGGGACTTATTTATATACAGTTCTGTTAGCCATGTGCATGCGATTTTTAATCTTTTAATCCTGGGAGTATTTTGAATGAGACTTTTATTTAAGAAGAAAAAAAATTATTTAAAGTCAGTTTTCGAGTTTGACTTTTTAATTAGTTTGTGTTAAATTCACCTTTTCTCTTGGGAAGTCTGACTGTATATGATCAAAATGCAAATTTTCCTCCAGGGCATGAAATATAGGTTGACGATCGCATGCCCTTTATGAATTTCTTTTCTCACTTATTTTCCAAAGTATGTCTTATACAGATGTCGCTCAAGGTAACAAAACTGAATGAAAAGTGGGGTAACTTCATATATGATTACCAAAACTAAAACTATTGGTATTGGCATTTTACTTAAATCAGCTGGATTGGAAAATGTTCCACCTATTTTACCAGCTTGGCAACATTTTCACCTCCGTGAACATATATTTGAAAATTGCAGGAATTTTTTTTAGTTTGGCTTTTAAAGTAAATGTTTGAAGAAAAATGCACTTTCAGCTTATATACAGAACGGTTTATGTTCAGAAATATACAGTATGTATTTTGTTAATATCATTTGTAGTTAAATCAGTTCTTGAAGTAAAAGACAAGCAAAAATTTATTCCAAAACTAAAAGGGAAATCTCTAAGGTGCTTAGTATTTTTCATTTTGTGCTGTTATATGAATAACATTTTACTACAAAATTACTTTAAATGTTAATTTTAATCTTTCACCCGGATCCTCATCAAAAAATTCCAAAACCTCTGAAGAATGATGCTCAATGTCGTTTTTGGTCATTGGTAGAACCTTATTGTGCTGATATTACACAAGACACGATTCGAGTATTTATTTTTGAATTAAATTGTTTATTTGTGTCAAATATTATGTTGATTATATGTAATGAATGTAGACACATGGTTTTTGAAGTAGTGTTCTAATGTTTTGGTTCAATTATTAATTCAAATTTTATAACTAATTGCATTAGTGATATATCTTACTGGTCATTTTATATATTAATACATTTGTATCAGAAATTATTTCACAATAGTATATTAGCACACAGAATTTTTATTTATACGGCCCACATTGTTGTAAAGAAAAATGTCAGGAAATAACTATATATATATTTATAACAATATAATTATATATATTGTATATTATTCACACCCGAAGCTTGACAAAGTATGCATATACAATGAAAATCGTTTTATGTGAATCTGAGGGGATTGACATATTTTTTTGAGTTAAAAGAAAAAACATATATTCAATGAAATTAAATTTATTGAAGTATATTTTGCTTACATACTTGTATATATATGCATGTATTTAATATAAATCAATGAAACAAAAATATTGAAAAGAATTTGATGAAATTTAATGCATAAAACATTTAGTGAGTTTTTGGAAAATTAATCAGATGTTTTTCCTTGCATTTTCTTTCTAGGCATCAAATTCTCAACAAATATAGTTCAATGTGTCCATTTTTTTTTTATTATTCATTTCACCATTGTAATGTGTGTCTAAAAAAACTGTGCATACCTTTCTTGATGTTCCACATTTCGGATAATGCTGCATTATTCATTTCATTTTCATTACTGGAATCTGTATCAATGATATTTTTTGAGTTTTGAACTAACTTCAAAATGTCTTTGTATGCCACAATTGGGGCCATACACACATTGTTATCATCTTCAGCAAATTCTTCCGATGATACTTTAGGACCAGTGGTGTCATGTACACCCCCACATTGTGGCAGGGCCTCAAAGCCTGACTGCCGCCAAATACCTACCCTTTGTAAAATCAAACTTGGGGGGTCGAAAACCTGCCTTTCCAGGGGGCCCAGATGTTTTCTATTACGCCACTGAGTAGGACAGTCCAATAATACAGAAACTTTTTCAAACAATTCATTAAGTGTCTGGTGTTTTCTGTATTTTTCCCAGAAGGGAAATCTTTTCATGCTAAGCGATTTTCGTTTCGTGTTAAGAGACAAAAAATGCATGAGATACATAGCAGTTTGTCAGAATCGTTGTATTATTTCATGTTAACCAATATTTTGTCTTCAGTGTTTTCATGTTAAGCTTATTTCACTGTATGTATTGTCTTTAATTATGTGATGAAATTGGTATAACTCATTTTAACCAAGTCTTTTTCTTTAAAATCAGCAAACAATAAAGGACTACATTCTTAAAACGCTTTTTTTTCTATAAATTTTCCTTCTGTAAAAGGTTTCACGTGGCAAGCAATGCAATGGGTAACTGGGAAACTAGCAGCTGTAATGTTATTTTTTGGAACCAAAAAAATTTTTTAAACACTGCTTTGAGAAAAAATTATCTTTTCTTTTGTAAAAAATACGTTTCTTTCTTCACCTGTTGACATGCCGAAAATTAGAATGCAACGTTTCAAAATGTCTTTTTACATTATGTACACTTTAAGTCACTTTTTCATTATAATTTACACATATAACTATATTATTCCTTTCAATCACATCATATTTATCCAACCATTCAGCTTGATATGACCGGGAACTTGTATGACTTGGTTTAATTTTTTAACCACTTACATGGTACAAGGCTACAATTAAAATTATTTATAATTTTAATACATTAATTTAAGAAATTTTGTATTAACATATCTAATATACATCCATATCAATTCACATTGCTTTTAAATGCAATGGATAAATAAAATGGATGCCACTAAGTTCAACTCTGGTACAGGCGAGCCAAAAATTGCTATTATCGAGAATAACAGAAATGCGCATCGCTCCTCGCAAGGTGAAACGGAGAGGGGATAATACAAGTGCTATGGAAGTCTCTTTCTACTAACATAACTTAGCAAAAGTGCCTTAACATAATACAAAAGTGCATTTTATGAAAGAAAGTGCTTTAAAAATAGTTGTTTGTTTTGGTTTTTCGATTTTTTTTCCACAAACCAAATTTGAGTAATCTTGTACTTTATTTGATATTTTATAAACACTTTTACTTTATTTCAAATACTACGTGCTTTCATATACATTTATTGTCATTTTATGTAAACTTTTGCACTCTTATGATCAAACAGAAGGTTATAGACAGCATTTAAATTGTTTTTGTGTCAATGCAGAGCGTGAAAAATGCAAATAGAATATAAATAATCCAACAAATTAGAAAATCTAAATAAACCCGCCTTAACAAACAAGTGGTTCCCTAGCAATCATGGATCAGTGTCTGACCCACAGTTCATAGGTTCGCCATCACTGCTCTAAGGTAATCATAAAATAAAAATATAAATATATGTTTCATTCAATTTTTTTAAAAATATTTGTTGTTTTTTTAAATCTAATATAATACATATTTGTGCACATAATAAAGTTTAAATTTTTTCTCAATTCTTCTATTATACTTGTAGTATAACGTAATTTGCATGTACTATTTATGTAATTATATTTTATTAAAGTTACAGTTATACATCAGAAATGTTTTATTATTTTGGAATATTTCATTTTTATGTTGCTGGAAAAAATCCTAATTAAGCAAACAAGCTTTAATATAGATTTTATATATTTTTCAAAAATGTTACTTTTAAAAATTTATTTGCATTAAAAATTTAGTATGCATTTTTTTAATATTTTTTTTATTTATTTACTATTTTTCATTTAAAAGAATTTTTAAAATTATTTTTCATCTGTCGTTTGTATTAGTTTAATTTAAATGCTATCAATTATGAAGCAATATTGTTAGATCTTAAATTGAACTTGTTGATTGTTTCATTTTTAAAAAGGTAAATGTGGTGTTATGAAGAAATTAAAATTGATTGATTGTGTGATTTGTAAGCTCTATCTTTTATTTAACAACAGAGAAAAAATTTGTGCAGATTTGTAGAAGTTTTGTATATATTCAGTTCTAAAAAATTTTTTACATGTACTCTAATTTTAAAACCTTTTCATGTGTTGCAGGTTATAGCTTTATTTATGTGATTATTCTTTAAACATACTTATTAATATTTAACAGTGAAAAGTAATGGAAAAAATATTGGCTGTTTTTATGTATTTAATTTTTAATGTGTATAGACTATAGAAGATTTGATAGTTCCTCAAGAAAGTGATAAAGATTTCAAGAAATCCCTGAATTAGGAAAGCATTATAGTGAAACATGGCCTTTAGAAGATTTAAAAAAAAATGATTGAAGGTAAGCTATACTCATACTGGTTCAAATTATAAATGTAGTTTTCTTCTCCTTTGTCTTTTGCTAATATCCACATGCTTTTAATTGTGGACCTATTTTCAGAAAGCTTTTATTGTCTTAAGATTTTTTTCATTTATATCGATGTATGTACGTATAAAAGTGATAAAGTTATGTTCTAAATGCT
>BMAU01000859.1:0-181985 GCA_019973935.1 Trichonephila clavipes | reverse complement strand
TGAAAATATAAGATGGCGAAAAGTTTGCAAATGAATTATGAATATTTAAGATACAATGTTGACAGTGTCTGCAAAAAATACGAATGTCGCATGTTTTAATTTCGGTTTTCGCTTCGACGTATTGTTAAAAAACGTTTAAGTGGCTACAAAATTTAGTCAAAATTGCGCAATTAAAATGAAATAATAAAAAAGTTCAATATTTAGGTCACACATTTTTAGGATAATAAGTCCTCTAAAAATCTTTTGAAGGAATTATTCATCCCAATGTATAAAGGTTAGTCCGCAGTTAAAAATTATCACGGTTCATTTTCTGAAATGGAACCTGAAACAAGTAATATGTATAAAAAAAAATTGGAATTGAAATTTTTTTTTGGAATTGGATATATATATATATATATATATAAACCAATATACGGAGAGGAGAGAGTGAACTAATAGTAGGAATTGGAAAAAAAGAGCATGTGATTTGTCTGCATTGTTTAACAATGCACACCTGGTTTGGCTGAAAACAGGTTTTCACGCCAGCTTTTGTCTTTGTTTTAACAGTTACATTGTTACAACCATAGAGACGAATCTAAGTTGGCGTCAAAAACCGATAATTAATTTGATTAAATTTAATTAATGAATTAATATATCTGAAAAAACTGTATTAACATCAAGTGTTATCCACTACAAGTTTAAAAAATGTATTTGAGCTTGATTGGATGAATAGAAAGTATGTTATTAACGATTGAAGGTTTGAACAAGATAAAAATGTATTGAGAGAGAGTAAGCTAATAGTAAGAATTGAAAAATGGTAAAAAGAGAAACACAACAGACTGATATAAAAGTATTTACGTAATTTTTTTAAACATAATAAACCTTTTGAGGTAAACTTTACCCAAGTGTTACCGACTAACTGAAAGAAACCGATCATTAAATTTTCACATAAAATATTTCATAATAAATAGCAAAAAAAAATTTATTTTTCTAAATACAATTTCATTGTGTTTTCGCCCTCTGACCAGGAAGTCCTTTCTGTTGTTTCGCATTTCCTTTTCTGATTTTATCAGATTCGGATTTCGGTGAGTCCTTGCGAGCATCTTTTCCTTTGTAAGCGGCTGAGTAAAAGTTTATGAACATCACGAAAAAGACAGCGGCTTTCAAAAGGTTGATGAGCAGTAGAATCCTTGAAACTTTGCAAGTTGGATAAAAATACAGCTGCAGCATGAAACCAAGCACAATGACGAACTGTATCTGAAAGGAGGAAAAAAAAGTTACGGGAAGAAATGTTCCGAAATACATTAAAGCTTACACATAAGATGGGGGGAGGGGAACGATCGTTCAAATTACCGTCGGCGGTAGTAAGGCAGCCGAATTTTACCGTCGCGTTGAAGTAGGACGTGACTAAAAGTGGCCAATAAAACTTGTAACTGTTTTCTTACCATTAATGAAATACAATTAAATTGTTTTATTATGTTCCAATCCTTCTTCTAACCTTGAAATGACAGTTTACAATCAAATAGAAATTATAACGAGAAAAAATGTGTCGCCTGGACCGGGGCCGGCTCTAGCAGTTTTGCCGCCCCGAACAAAAATGGAAAATTCCGCCCCTCTCTCCAAAGTAAAAAATTATCATTAAAAAGAAAAATTGTTCACATAGATACACACCTATAAAACTTGAATAATTCTTACGGACAAAAAAACGAAGCATAAGAACATTATATATATATATATATATATATATATATATATATATATATATATATATATATAATTAAATTTCCTATCTAGCACTTAACTCATATTTTTCATTTGATCTTCAAGTATCAAACTAATCACCCATTTATTTCTTCCGAACATATGGCCTAACCAATAAACATATCTAATTCCAGATCATTAGATTTAATAGCCCTATATGTCAGCATTAACTTTCAAGTATAATAGCCCTATATGTCAGCATTAACTTTCATAACAATCCGCGATACTTACCCCATCGGTAGTTTAAGTGCTAACCCCCTTAAAACACACACGTGTAGGGTGTTTTTTCTTCCCTGCTCTTAGCGTCAGAAGAGATGTACTAATTCTAGAATAAAGACCTTTTTAAAACTAAGTCTGATTCTGGCTCAAAACATGTCATATATATATATATATATATATATATGTGTGTGTGTGTGTGTGTGTGTGTGTGTGTGTGTGTGTGTGTGTGTGTGTGTGTGTGTGTGTGTGTGTGTGTGTGTGTGTGTGTGTGTGTGTGTGTGTGTGTGTGTGTGTGTGTGTGTGTGTGTGTGTGTGTGTGTGTGTGTGTGTGTGTGTGTGTGTGTGTGTGTGTGTGTGTGTGTGTGTGTGTGTGTGTGTGTGTGTGTGTGTGTGTGTGTGTGTGTGTGTGTGTGTGTGTGTGTGTGTGTGTGTGTGTGTGTGTGTGTGTGTGTGTGTGTGTGTGTGTGTGTGTGTGTGTGTGTGCGTGCGTGTGTGTGTGTGTATTACTTTTAGTCAAATACAAAAAAATCTTAAATTAAGGACATAATTACCTATAATTATTTCAAACAAGTAAAATCTAAGAGAAGGAATCGCCTATTTCAGCATGTCAATTTGTTCTAAAACGATTCTAATGATGGTGGGGATGACAAACTTTTACTCTAACTAATAGTGACTACACTCAACACTAAAATAGAGCACACATCTCATGTGACTCTCTATTTAAGTAAAACCCTTATTGCCCCTGTCCCCTTTTGGATAGCTGATACCGGACATCGTATGGATGAAAGGAATTCCATACTCCGAGATGGAAGAAAGTTACTAGTGAAATATGTGTAACCTTATCAAATTTCATGATTGAACTCCCGCCTCGAACTCTTAAGTTTTAATATAAAATAAAACTGACTTTAAAGACATACAGAATACAAAATAAGGCTGTAAGACTCGCAAAAGGAATATTAAATTTCCACCCAATAACAGTGCCGATTTAAGCTCATTTTGGGCCCTGTGTGTAGATCCCCTTGGCGCTGGAGGATCGAAATTCATAGCCAGAAAATCTGGTTAATCCCACTTATCGAATCCTTTTGACCCCCTCCGAGCCTGGACCTCTGGGCACCCACCCCAAGTTCTTAATGGATAAACCGGCACTGCTCAATAATATTTCAAAAAATATATAAAAATTTTTGGGAAAAAAAGTATTATTCAAATTCGATCCAAATGCCGCCCTTAGAATTTGCCACCCCGGGCAGGGTCCGGTTTGTTCGGCCCTAGAGCCACCTCTGCTTGGACATTTATCAATTAACTAAATTACTAAAAGGCTCAGAAAATGATAAAGAATGTTCTTAGAATTTAAATAACTATATCAAAGTTTTTAAACGGCACAAAATTACAAGAAAATGTCAAAATATTTTTGTAGTTTTTAATTATTGAAATAATAATCAGTTTTTGTACATTATTTAACAATATCTGTGTTAGATCAAGCAAAAGAACGAAGATTTGAGGGAAGCCTACTTATAATATAACTTATATACATTTATATTTGATAAGAATAAAAATAGTTACATACTAGCCTTATTTTCCTTTAAATTAAACATATATATGCTAATTTTTTTTATCATCAGTGGTTAATTAATAGTGCCTGACGATAATTTTCATTGCCTTCAGTCTTTATTTATTACTTTATTATAAAATTCAATTCTATGGAGGGTGCACTTTACCGCGGCACCGGCTACTTCTAATACTTTTAAGATGTTTCTGTCTGCTCAATGGCATAAATGTGGCCATTCTGCATTAAAACAAATTATTTTCTTTTTTTAACACTTGTTTTTGACATTGTGTGTGTGTCTGTGTGTGTACATCCGTCTTACAAAATATTACTATTTTTACTACAAAAACTCAAAATTGTGTCAAGTTCAATACTAGAGCAACTATTGTGGAGTATTCCCCCGTGGGTGATACCTCACTCCTGAGTTACTTTCGTGATCTAGAGGTGTGGGATTGAATGAGGAACCAGGCGTTGTCATGATCTTAAAATGTCTTCTTTAAGATCTTAACTTAAACACTAACAATGATAATATTTATATTATAACTTAGCGGATCTGAGGTGAGAAAACACAATACTTATTACCAAATAAGCGCGACTTTAATCACTTTCTTCCTGCCTATTCCTAATCTCAACTTATACACAGGTCCTAATAGATAACAGAGCTATCCTACCTTAATCTCTTCTTTAACCACAATCCCCTCGGATCCTAAATATATTTTGTTTATCTCGCGTGGAATAGTATCCACCTTGGCTTGATCGCTCTATCACGGATAGCTTCACACTCAATAACGGCTTTCTTCTCTTCCTTCAGTTCACGCGCTTAAACTCAGACTAGCATAATCATTTTCCAATTGGTCATACGCTTACGTTAAACTTCTGCTATATTTAAAAGGTTTCCAATTTGTATATTCACGCTTCGCTTCTGGATTTGGTTCGAAAGAATTTGCCTTTTTCGGCCCGAAAGAACCCAAGAGGAGATTTTAGTAGAAATCGCGATGAGCCCGTCACACTATGAGTGATGCTAAACCGTGGAGCGTGAACGTATTCAATGGAACGAGCAAGGAGCTTAAGTGAACCAATGAATCTCAAACCGACGTATGAACTTCATTTGCCCGCTGTCAAGTCTCGCGCCATCGCGGAATATGACATCAGGGATGGCTCTAGGACCGGACAAACCGGACCCCGGATTGGGGCAGCAAATTTCAAGAGCGGCATTTGCATCGATTTTGAAATATATATATATATTTAGTTTTTGAAATATTATTAGGTGAAAATTTGGTATTTTACTCAATGTACAATAGAACGTCATTTATCCGAACGTTTATTATCTGGAGCGTTAAATATCCGGACCAAGTTTTTTTTTTTGTCAACTGCATGTATTGTATATGAATACGTTTTCGTACAGTGCGGGGTCTCGCTCGGAAGACAAAGCCTGAAAAATACTTGGAATAATCTGTGGCCAGATTTAGAAGGCGAAAAAGACTTTAATGACAACCACAGGGAGGACATTACTGACTTTATCCAATCGATCTCAAGATTTCAAGAATGTGATGAAGATGTAGAAACCTGGATGGCATGCGATGTAGAAGACTGGATATCAAAGGCTAAATGATGACAAGATTGTGACTTCCATACAAGAAGAATCCGACCCTGTCAACGATGAAACGGATGAAGACACGGACAACAACGGAAGTAGCAAGGGTCCATCCAATGCTGTTGCGTTTTCTGTATTAAAGACAGCTATGGAGTGGTACGAACAACAATCAGAGTGCTGTCCTACTGAACTACTGCTTCTCAAGAGAGTCAGAGACCTTGTAGCGAAAAAACGAAGGGGTACAATGGTACAGCGAAAAATAAGTGATTATTTTCCTCAATAAAGGTAAAATTAGGACATTTTGCACCTATTTTGCTTTTTCTTCACTTATGTTTCCGCATATGATTTTCAATATTCGTATACTGTCCGGTTTCATATGCTACATGGATCGCATTCGGTTATCCGAACAATCGCGTATCCGAACGGTGTCCGATCCCAATTAATTCGGATAAACGATGATCGACGGTATTTTTTTTTTTACTTATTTTGTACTCTTTATGTTTAATGCCAGTTTTTTTTCCCGTTGAAACTTGAAGGGTTCGAGGCGGGAGTACATGTTAAATCATGACATTTGCTATGTTACTCGTCTTTCACTAGTAACTTTCTCCCCAGCCTGGAGTGGAGTAACAAGGGACATTCCTTTTTCCCGTACAATGTCCTGTTTCAGCTATCCACAAGGGGACAGAGGTAATTAGAGTTTTGGGTAAATAGAGAGTCACATGAAATATTTCATTTTTGTCTTGAGTGTAGTTTCTATAAGTTAAAATAAACGCTTTTGATCCTCACCATCAGTAGACTCTTTTTCGAAGAAATTGGCCCGCTGAAATTGACGATTCCTTCCCTTACATTTTACTCATTTTCAAATCATAGCAGGTAATTATGTTACGGTTGGCATCTTAGTGATCGCTTATTCCCTTAAGAGGCAGTGAACGTGTTAAGTGTCATCGCGCCCTTTCAATGAAGGTTCATGTGTCGCCTACACATTTATAAAATCATTTGTTTTAGTAAACACAGTCTCATAAATTAGAAAAGGCCGATTCTCCATTTTAGCTGGTGTCTGTGGTCCGTAAATATGTTTCTTTTAGTATGCGCGCCATAGGTCTTAGTAAAGGCGGTCTTGGTGGTCCACCGGTCGATCTCGATCGACGAAATGTTCACCCCTGCTATTAATATTGTTGCAAATTTGAGAGGGGGAAAGCAGCCGAAGACTCCAATTATTTGAGTAATAACAAATTTTTAATGGACAATGGACGCCGATGATTACACGAAGACAAATCGACGTATGTACAGAAAGAAATATTATAACAAATTGCTTACAACGTACTCGTTATAAACTAGCACTCTAGTACATTTCACAAGCAGGAACTCAGACGATTAGTCTCTCTATTTTATCGCAGACAACGCACACGACGGAACTTCCCTTTGAACTTATTCAACCTTTGTTTCCTCGTGTAAATCTCTAGAAGGGCCGATTTTACAGGCTTCTCCATGATTCTTAGACAATATTGCACTTTTCGCTAAATTTGTCGCCTAGAGCGATGAAGTTGCTAATGTGGTAACCCTGATTCCATTTTCTATTGTTGTCATAATATTATTCAAGGTCATGCTGGGAAGCGAGCTTTACCCGTAAGGAAAGTACCGCTGCAGGGGAAACAACATACGTGACATGTTTCAATACTTCTTTTGAATTCCCTTTTAAGAGAACAGGGACATCATATACTTTCAAATAATCGATTTTTCAATTTTAGTTCTAAAAAATAGTGCTTATTTTTCTGAATCTAAAAATGTATAATACTTATATGTTTGCTGATAAAATAGCCCTAAAATATGAAAAATAAAAATGTAAATAAATGACCACGCCCCTTTTGACACGCCCCTTTGAACTTTAAATATGTAGTTTCCCCTGTGTTTTATCTATATTAACTTTTGATTGTTTTTTTCGTTTGAATGTTAACCCTGCTACTTTTTAGCCACGCTTGTGCGTGAGCTATTGTTCCAAGCTGTGTGACAAAATTTCTTACTTTAAATTTCGGTTTATGGCAATGTTTTGAACCGAGTTCGTCTATTCCGAAGTTTCTTGTGGCATACAACTACTTAATTTTACATTAATATTCGTAAGAAATATTTATTTTTTACTTATAATTATTAATATTCATAAGATTTTAAAAGTATCTTAACTTTTTTTTTTTTTAAACGAGTAATTATGCCAAGAATAAAAAAATTTGGCAGAAGGAAGTATAGTAGCAATCAACATAAAAGTCTAAATCGACTGAAGAATTGCTTTTGAATTCCGTGGAAAGTGCTTCTAGGAGAAAAATTAAAATACCGGATTTACTAAAAGAACAAGATTCTCAAAATGTAAACATAATCGTTGAACTGGATTTATTATCTTCCCTTATGAAAAATCTCTTATGTTGTAAATATTGCTGTTCTTCAGAGAAAATTGAGCTGAGAGAAGATTTAAAAAGTCGTAGAGGTTTAGCTGTGAGTTTGGAAATAATTTGTCACAACTGTGGAGAATCGACGAGTACAATGTCATCAAAAATATCAAATAAATGTTATGATGTTAACCTAAGATTGACATATGGAATGAGAGCTATTGGAAAAGGTGGAGCTGCTGCTCAAATATTCTGTGGGCTTATGAATTTGCCTCCACCACCTGCAAAGTTTGAACGCCATAATTCTTTGTTTTTAAATGTTTTAAAACAATTAGTGAAGACTCGATGAATGCAGCTGTTCACGAAGCAGTCATAGCGAATGATAATAATTCAAATATAGCTGTGGCTGTGGATGGCACATGGCATAAAAAAGAGGCTATTCTTCATTGAACGGAGTTGTATGTGCTACGTCTGTTGAGAACGGAAAGGTTATCGACTTTGAAGCTCTCACAAAATATTGTTCTTCATGTAAGGGTAAAAAAAAACCATGTGAAAATTGTGCTAAAAATTACGAAGGATTCAGTGGGGAATGGAATGTCGGGGGGTATTAAGTATATTTCAGCGATCTGAAACATCACGAAAAGCATGTTATACGCAGTATCTTGGTGATGGGGACTCAAAAGGATTTCTTACTATAAAAGAAGCAAAAGTATATGGCGACACAGAAGTTGAAAAATTAGAATGTGTTGGCCATGTGCAAAAGCGTATGGGCACAAGGCTGAGAAACATTCTAAAAATGAGCAAAGGCATTAAGCTATCAGATGGGAAAAATATTTCGGGACGTGGACGGCTAACGCTTAAAGAAGTGGACTCAATCCAACATTATTATGGGCTAGCAATCCGTAAAATTTGTCATCTGTGGAGGACATGAAAAGAGCCATATGGGCTATTTATTTTCATAAACTAAGTACTGAGGATAATCCTCAACACGCTTTGTGTCCTCTTGGTGAGGATAGCTGGTGCGGTTATAACCGTAGCATTGTTACGGGGAATTTTATATTCACAAGCATTCTTTACCTGAGTCAATTTTATTGAAAGTGAAAAAAAGTGTTTCGGGATCTCACAGAGAAGGACTTATTGAAAAAGTGCCTTCATGGAAGAACACAAAATCCCAATGAAAGTTTTAACAAATGTATTTGGGAGCGAATTCCTAAAACAGTTTTTGTTGGCATTGAAACTTTGAAATTTGGAGTTATGGATGCTATAATTTGTTTTAACGATGGATATGTAAGTAGGATAAAAGTCTTTGAAGCTCTGGGCATTAAACCAGGATACAACACGGAACGTGCCTTACTTATAATTGATAACAAACGAATTTTTTGAGGCTGAACGTATAGTAAATAAAGTGTCATTGGAAGCCAGAAATAAAAGAAGGTCTTTAAAAAGGAAAATGGATAAACAGAATTTAGATGAAGAAAATGAATAGCAAGCAGGGAAATATTAATCAAATCTATAATGTAAGGAGAAATTTTTTTGTTAAGTTTTCTTATATTTTTCTCGAATGTTTAATATTTTTAAATTTAGGTACACTTTAAAAACTATTGTAGCATATTGTTTGAAACCTTTTATATATCTAAACAGGATACATGTGCATACAGTGAACAAAATATCTTTTAGTATGTGTCTAATTTTTTGAAAATTGATTTTATATGTAAAAAAAAGAAAATTAAGATTTTCATAATTTTAAGGTTTTATGATTATTTTTAAGAAATTATGCAATTATATAAATATAATTATTTAAAAAACAGATTCATTATGTTTAATATGTTACTTTATATATATTTGTACATTTTTTTGTATATACAAAGAATATTTTTGTAAGAAATGGTACCTATACATGAAAATATGTATTACAAGATCTCGAAAATTATGTTCATGTTAACTAAAACAAAGGGAAGAAAAACATATGAATTTAAAATTACTTTTGTAACTCTAGAAAATGGTTAAGGATTATTATTAGTCATATAAAAATAGGCAAGGAAATACTAATTAAGTGTATAATATGTGAAAATATTGTTTTTTTTTTTTTTTTCACTTTTTTCTCAAAAGCATATTTTTTGCATTTAGGTACATTTTTAAAAAAACTATTGCACTGTATGATTCCTGATTTTTATACTTCTATACAAGGTGCCTATGCATATAGTGAACCTAATTTTTTCTATTAAAATAGTGCCTAATTTTTTAAAAATTGTTTTATGCATAAAAAAGCAGAAAAATAAAAAATTTCAAATTTCAAAGTTTCATAATTTTTAAAGAAACTATACTAATATTTTACTAAAAAAAAAAGGGTTTCACTGTATTTTATGTATTGTTTTTATATATGTGCAAAAAATATTTTGCATAAAAAAGGATACTTTTTAAAAATGGTACCTAAACATAAGTATATATTACGAGTTCTCAAAAAATTATGTATTACTTAAATTAAGTAGTAAAAAAAACTTTTGGAGTAAAAAGTTATTTTTGTAGTTCTACAGAATAATTAAATTATCTTTATTATAGACATAAAAAATCTAAGCTCTATTGGAAATTTTAAATGATATATGTCTCATAAACAAAGGGTCTTAATTTTGGCATTTTACTCTTTCGAGCATGTCCTGGTTCCCTTAAATAACGTTTAGGGGTGTTCTTAAATCCTATTAGAAAAAACAAGCATGAGGTATATATTTTTTAATAGCCAGTAATCTGATTTCAATTAATAAAGTATAAAGCCTATTTTTATTTTTAGGCTTTTAGTTATTTTGTGAAGAATATTTCTTAAAAACTTATAAATATATTTATCGATTATTTGGTTTGCTACCTTTTCTTTAATATGGGAAATTTTTAAATTTAAAGTATTCTTTTTGGTATTTGTAAAATTTAACTAGAGATGGTGGGGGGGACCCAAAATTTGTTTATCCGCAAAACTGCATGTTGAGAGTGGCTTTTAAAATAAAAATCTATTAAATGAAAATATGAAAATATTACTCAAACCTCTTTAGTTAATTGATTTAAAGTTAACTGATTTTAATTAATTTAATCTTCTTCGCGTAGATCAGCTTACTCATACGGTGTTGACGGAAAATTTTCCGCCCTGTGCGTGAATGTTGAGATTTCTTTGAGAGTGACGGTAAATTCATCGCGAAGGAAAAATCCGCCGTGTATAAACGTCAGTTTTTTAAAAGTTAATAATATTTGGTAAGTATTGTTTGAAAGCTAAAAATATTCATCATATTGATGCTAATGGGAAAAAATTAAATGTTAAATTAGGTCTGCTTCAAATTATGTGTAGTATATTGATACTGAAATTCTCAAGAAAAAAATCTTCTGAAATCATCAAAGCGCCAAAAAGGAAACATACCAGTGCAACATTTATAAATTTTTTGCTGTTTTGGGTACTTTTTTTTTTACATTCCAATCGATGAATATTCAAGGTTTGCAAAAGAAAGTAGAATTTTTTTTATAGAGTTAACATTACATTTTCGAATGGCAAATTACCCGTAAGCGAAAATCTTACACAAGGTGTGTCAGGATCATTGGGGAAAACTTTAGGGAAAAGTAGGGGACATCACAAGGATTCAGATTTACATAGCAACCCATGGTCGAAAACGTCTGCGTTCGCCGCTAGGTGGCGCTGTTCACAAGAGCATTCAAAGAAATAGACCTGAATTACCACAGTCATTTGAGTTGTCATCGAACGCAGAGGAGTATGGAACGTTTTACAAACACCAAGCTGGCAGTTATGCACCCAATTTACGGATTGGCAGAAGGAAAATCGCAAGTAGATAAAAGATGGTACTCTGATTCCTTCGAACGGTATCCAACACATTTTGCTCCATGCTGTGAGTTCGAGTCATTCCTCGTGTGATGCAAATTAATAAACATCCGGCGGTCCAGTGGATCTCTTTAACGATATAATATTTCTGGTGCTCATGCATTTCCTTCTGCCAACACGTAAATCAGGTGCATATCTGCCAGCTCGGTATTTGTAAAGCGTTCCATACTCCCTTGGGGACCGTGACAGCTCAAATGACTACAGCAATGCAGGTCTGTTTCCTCCAATGTTCTTGAGAACAACATCACCTTGAGGCGAACCAAGACGTTTTCAACCATGGGTTGATATGCCAATCTGAATCCTTCTGATGTCCCGTACCTCTAAGTTTGTCCCAAAAATCCTGAAACGTCTTGAATGTAAAAGAACTGTTTTAATTATATTAGTACACATTTCATAAGTGCGATACTTTTTTGGAAATTTAGAATTTATTCCAATTAAACCTTAATTCCATACCAAGAACATAACAAAATATTTCAACAGATCAACCGGATTATATGATCTATTCATAATAACGACTTTTATTTTTTACATCGTAGGAAAAAATTTATTTATTTTGCTTTTAAAAGAAAAATTCCCTTTATGTAAACAGTATATATCTAAATTTTAAAAGAAAACCACACATAACTGCCCAAGCTTGTACTAAAAATTAAATTTAAACAATTTTCTAATTTTAAATAAATTTCACAGTGTGAAAAATTATTTCAAAGATAGTTTTTTTTAAATCATTAAAGTTCCCCATCTCAAGAATTTTAGCTTTTTTTATCATTACTCGTAGCAAAACCTAATTATTGCAACCTAAAGAAACTCTTAAGTTACGTGCTCTTTTTTCTTAAAAAAAACGTACGCAAGAAAAATCTTTTGTGATGCAGTTGGTGGGAAAAAAATGTAATCTGTATTTTAACATCACTTTTTCTAAAAAAAATACTAACATCGAATGAACTTATTTTATTATTTAATTACCGCAAAAAAAAATAGCAAAATATTTTTATGCATACATTAACAAAAAAAATTGGTTCTAATCTTTTGTTTTTTTTTTTTTTAGACTTTTACTTTTATTAAATCAGATTTCTATCAAAAATGAACAAGTATAATGAATAAAAAAAAGAACGAAAGACGCAACAAATAGTAAAATGCAGAAATATTAAAATTATTCTTTTTTTTTGCATTTTTTAGAATAAAAGGAAATTGTTATTAAAATATTCAATAAAATAATACAGCCATTTTTCTATGTTATCCGTCGAAGAATAGTTATAAATGTTATTCTATCAATTATAAATAAAAAAAACTAACTCGAAACTTTTTGGAGAAAAAAAGGCAGGTTTTTGTTTTTTTTTACTCCAATAAACCTTTTTAACGCATTATTTCAACAAAAAAATTGTACATTTTTGGGAGGTTTTCATGTTAGAATAGAAATTTGAAGAGTATGCGTTCAGTACTTCACGTCTAAATGGTTATATTGGTCACAACTAAAGCAATTATAGCGACGTTTGTTCTCGGTTTTCTAAATAAAAAAATATATACAACATAATAACTGCTTTTATGTAAAATTTTAGAAGATAAATTTAAGTTTCGATGTATTTAAAAAGATATTTTATGCATATATGAAATAAGTTCTTTAGAAAAAACGGGTTTTACAGAAATCAACTCACAAGAGTGATCGAGGCAGCATTACAGACCAAAAAAACTCTCTTTTTTGTTTAACTATTACACCTACAAACTTGAAATTTGACAAACATATTTCTATTCGGTGATACCCCCCTGCCCGGAGGTATAATCTCTTCATCCGCGTGACCTAGATTTGTAGGGATAAATGATTGACCACTCGAACTTTCCATAATAAATCTAGTTTATTATTATCTCATGTATATTAATCAATGCATCACAAGTCTTACTAGGAAAACGATCAGGAGGGATATGGCGTACTTAACAATTCTTAGCAAATAGCTCAATAAATCCTACTCGCTATCTTTATGATAAATTAACCTCCGAATCTTTATTTGTGTAGCCGATCCCTTAACTAGCTAGAGTCCGCTCTATAATTAAACTTTAATAATCAATAGCTTACCGATATCACACGGCGAGCAGCAACCAAGCTTTATATCATCGTCTTGTACTTTATTCCATTAATATTAATCTTCTATATATTATTATTATCCGACTTGATCCAGCTTCTATTCACTTTCTGTCTTCTAACCGATTTCTATATGGCTCCTATAATACTGCCCAGCGTCCAGCCGACTTCCTCGCGAAATCAAAAGCTCCAATATATATAATCATTCACTAATTTGCATATCACATTTTCTTCTTGAGAGGGTTAGATTGAAATGCCATTCTGGCCCCAAAGTTTCCCCAAGAGGATTAGTAAAAGGCGCGATAAAGTCCCGTCACAATTCTTATGTAAAAATTCATAAAAGATCAGTTTTGCGGAACTCGAACCGTTCATTTCTTTCAGAGCATCAAGCATTAAAGCTCGCTTATATAGTTTCTATCTGTTTCAAAGGAGCTGTGGATGATTCAGATAATATACAGATTTACCAGTAGTGCGCGTTCTTGTATTGCGAGTGAAATACACTGAAGCTGGCTCACTTTAGCCGAGAATACTACAGAAGATCATTCGTACTTTATGGAGACGATTTTGTAATTTATTTTCTCGTTTATATTTTTAGATAAAACTTTGGCAACTTCAGGAAAATCGTCTGCTAAGACTTTCTTTTGCTTGGAATGTAAAACAAGTAAGATAAAAAATTTTTAAAAAATCAAGTCAATTCCTACTTAGATCAACAAAGAAAAATTTTATTTTAGCTACTTTTTATTTAGGTGTTACAATTAATATAAATATGCATTTATATACATAGGACAGAATCAAAACATTAAGTGATAATTCATTTTATTCATTATCATTAAAGTATCGTATTGCCAGCCAAAACAATCGTGTCTATAAGATTTCAGTTCAACTGAATGCCCTAAAACGGGAGAAAAAAAAATTTTAAGTTTTAACCCAAGTCGCTAAAAATGAAACCAACGTGGGTGTATCTAATTCTTTCAATTATTAGTTTCAGTCAATTCATTTTAATTCATTATAATGAAATTATCGTACTTTTACCCAAAACAATAGTGTATAGAAAATTTCAGCTCAAATGAGCGCTTTAAAATGTGAGAAAACAACCTTTTCAAGCTTTGACACAAGTCGCCAAACATGATGACAACGCGGCTGTATTTGTAATTCTTCGAATAATTAGTTTTAATCCATTGATTTGTATTAATTTTTATTAAATTACTGTATTGTCATCCAAAATAATCACGTATATAAAATTTCAGCTCAATGGAGGGCTTTAAAATGTATTTTATTAACGATTGAAAATTCCACGAAGATAAATAAATATATAGAGAGTATGGGCTAAAACAGTAGGAATTGAATAAAAGATTTACTTTAAAAATGGCTCCTAAAAAGGGTATATGGCACAAAGTTAAAAAAGTTGTGTAAAAATTCCCGATTGTTGCATTTCAATCAAAGGTGTTTATAATATAATAAATTTGAAAGGGAAAAAGCGTTTGGCAGAAAGTAAAAATTAAAATATATGACCACGGAACTTCATCCTAAGACTGTTCGAGCCCAGGCAACTATCAAGAAAGTGAAGTCTCTGATCGTAAAAGAAAATCTGACGACTCCAAGATTAAATGCATCGAAGCTAGGAATGTGTTTCGGAACTGTAATTAAAATGATTCATGAGAATTTGAAGGTAAAACAGAAGTCGTCTCCATTGTTAAAACAAGTAATAAAGGGTGTTTTTTGAGAGGTATAGAACTTTAAATCGCAATAAAACAACGATGTATTATTCGATTGACATGGATTTTTTTTATTCGAAACATAATCTTGTGGCATTACATTTTAAATATGATTTCTGGCATAGGACTACCACGGCTGGCTCGGATGTAGTCCAATCTGGACGTCCAATTTTCGATGACTTTTTCCAGCATTTGTGGCCGTATATCGGCAATAACGCGGCGAATGTTGTCTTCCAAATGGTCAAGCGTTTGTGGCTTATCCACATAGACCAATGACTTTTCGTAGCACCACAAAAATAGTCTAGCGGTGTAAAATCACAAGATCTTGGAGGCCAATTCACAGGTCCAAAACGTGAAATGAGGCGGTCACCAAACGTGTCTTTCAATAAATCGATTGTGGCACGAGCTGTGTGACATGTTGCGCCGTCTTGTTGGAACCACAGCTCTTGGACATCATGATTGTTCAATTCAGGAATGAAAAAGTTAGTAATCATGGCTCTATACCGATCACCATTGACTGTAACGTTGTGGTCTTCATCGTTTTTGAAGAAGGATTCCACCAGCCCATAAAGCGCACCAAACAGTCAGTTTTTCTGGATGTAACGGTGTTTCGACATACACTTGTGGATTAGCTTCACTCCAAATGCGGCAGTTTTGTTTGTTGACGTAGCCATTCAACCAGAAGTGCACTTCATCGCTAAACAAAATTCGCTTATGAAAATCGGCCATTATTTTCGAAATAAAATTGCACAATTTGAAAGCGTTGTTCAGGCGTGAGTCTATTCATGATGAATTGCCAAACCAAACTGAGAATAAATCACTGGACAGTTGTTAAATCAGTCACCATCTTGGAAAGTAATGCCAACTTAAACTTCTATACCTGGAAAACACACACACACACTCTGTATAAAAAAAATTTAAGTCAACTCCTACATAGATCAACAAAGAAAATTTTTATTTTAGCTACTTTTTATTAAATAGTTGCAATTAATATAAATATGTATATACATAGGATTTAATCACAACATTAAGGGGTCATTCATTTGTATTCATTATCATTTAAGTATCGTATTGTCATACAAAACAATTGTGTCTATGGAATTGCAGTTCAAATGAATGCTTTAAAACGTGAAAAAAAATCTTTCAAAGTTTTCACCCAAGTTGCTAAAAATGAAACGAACATGGCTGTATCTGTAATTCTTTAAATAATTAGTTTGTAAATTAATTTTAATTAGTTATATTTCAATTATCGTATTTTTACCCAAAACAATAGTGTATAGAAAATTGCAGCTCAAACGAGCGCTTTAAAATGCGAGATAAAAACCTTTTCAAGTTTTGACACAAGTCGGCAAAAGAGTCACCAAGTCACCAAAAATGATGTCAACGTGGCAGTACTTGTAATTCTTTGAATAATTAGTTTTAATCTATTAATTTTTATTAATTATAATTTTTACTGTATTGCCATCCAAAATAATGTTGTGTGTAAAATTTCAGCTCGATGAAGCGTTTTAAAATGTATTTTATTAACAATTGAAAATTCCACGAAAATAGATAAATTTATAGAGAGAGAGTATGAGCTAATAGTAGGAATTGAAAAATATTGCATAAACATTATTAAAAATATGAAAAACATTAAAAATATTATAAAAACTGTAGAAAATTATGTAAAAAGCACCTAGCTGCTGAGAAGTGTAAATTTGTGGTAACATTAGATGAGGCATGGGTGTATTTAAATGACTGTAATAAAGGAGGATCAATTTTCTGCTGCTCAAGTGACGAGAATGAGTGTACAAAATGGATTCGTCAGTGTACAGAAAAGTTACGAAAGGGATTCCTGAGTTTTACAGGATTGTTATAATTGCAAATTAAAGTAAATAAAATCTCAAGTAAAGACAAAATTAGTTCACTATTCTATCGGCGGAATATTTTACAACCAATTTTTGAAGAAGAAATTCCAGCCTTATAGGGAAAGAGCATTGATAAAGTTGAGCTTCATACGGACAAAGCCTCTAGACCAGGGGTACTCAACCTTTTTTTCTGCTAGGACGCATACATATGTCAGCTATTTCATTCGGGCCGCATACATAGGTTAATTATTTCACGCGGGCCGCAAAATGATGATAAATGAGGGAAAGGGGGGGAGAGAAATGCTTTAAGACCAAGATAACATTGGAAATTTAAAATGTAGAAGATTGATATTTAAAATCCTGTTTTGCTTTTTTTAATTATAAATTTCTATTTTTGTCACTAACACTAAATTAGAAGCATTTAAGAAACCCTCCTCCACGTTTTCTGTATGAGTAAACGGTTTCATATGATTACCAATAATGTAACAAACTTCATAGGATGTCTTTGTTATCGCTGTGATATCACCACTGACAAAACACTTTGTTGCTGTTGCAAAGATTATTCAAGAAAGCCTATTTATCACCTCTTGAAAGAGATCTTCGAGGAAGAGTGTCATTGAATGATTCCTGTTTATTGATATTTTTTAAATACAGCACTTTCGTGACAAATCAAACAGTTACTGATCCATGCTTGTTTTTCACTACAAAATAGTCAACCTCTCAATCGTCTTGAAACGATATATTTTCTTCGAATACTTTTCTCTTACAAGATATGAAAGATAGCTAAAAATTAGTTTCACCCATATAATTGTTGCTACTAGCTAGAATCGTAGGTCCGTTCTGTTCGAATGAACGTTTCAAATAATAACCAGGCTCAATAAAGTCATTGTTCTTAGAGGCTAAAGATTTATTTTTCAATTACAGCCACACACACACACAACACAAGAAACAAAATCAAAAGAAAAAACTAACTACGAACATTTAATTAGTTAAAACCATCTTTCTTCCATGCTCGCCGAAGTCACACCATTCCGCCATGTTGTCTCCCTTCTTCTATGTCTCTGTCCTCTGACTGTTTTCGATGGCCACGCCACCTATAAAGTTTTTAAATGCAAGGCGAATCTTACACTACTCTACTGTTGTCTGTTATCGCTAACCGCAACCGTTCCAAATAAAAGAAGAATATCAATTCGTACCCGTACGACACTAAAACAGTAAAAAGCAAAATTGATTTATTTGATTTCTTGAGAAAAAAAATTTCACCAAATATTTAATAGTGTTCTTAAATAAGTAACTTTTTCAGAGCAATGGGTCATGGCCGGGTCACTTAAAAATGCTCGGTGGGCCGAGGTTAAGTATCGCTGCTCTAGACACATGTCTAAGTTAACGGCCGCTTATTTAACAAAGAAAGAACCAGAAACAGAAATAAAGTATATCCCATTTTATGAAATACGTGTAAAATCCCTCTACGCTTCTGCAACGGACTTTTGTGCTTTCGGCTTATTAAAACGAGCTTTAGGAATACGGCATCCAAGAACACTGAACGGACTTTGGAAAATGGTTTAAAAGAAATGGAGTAAAATTGGTATGACAGTACTAAGAAAAAGTTTACTTTCATGAAAAATCCAAGCTAGAGCTATTGTCAAGAATAATAACCATCAGATAGAAACAAATTTCCATAAAAAAAATACGGTATTTCTTGATAAAAATTAACTATCAATATCGCTTCTATAAAGAGCAAACGACCCGACCTTCTATATTCTTTGGAGCTTTGTGCTTGACAAGGAGCTTTCTTTGGAGCTTGAGCGACAACAGTCAAGTCATTTGTTTTTATAGCCCAAATGACTTGACTGTTGTCGTACATGAAAGCATAAATTTGGATTTTCCTTTCATCCGTGTTTAATGCTGTATCTTGGTTTGGTAAGCTGCAACCCTTATTGCCAATTTTTGTGACATTTTTGTACGGAATCTTGTTTCCCTTATCATTATTAAGCTTCATATAAAACTTGGTGCCATTGCGGTTGTTAGATAGAGCTACAGGTTACTCTGAATAGTGTCAGTTTTTTTAAAAAAAACTCCCTGTAATTGTATTATAATTAATTAAAAACTCACTCACACACCACCCCAATACTACATAATCTATTTTAGGATTTCTATTCTAATATTTATCTTTTATGATTTTCTTCGACTTATAGTTTGCATAATGATAATATAAAATTTCGAAATACCAATTGTAACTTCGTCAGATATTTCTTCCACCACAAATACTTTTGAACTGATGGTCCTAGTGCAGCCAGGCCGTAGTACAAATACATCCAAACATGTACAAATGAGTTCAGTACTGGGAACAAAGTATTGTACCCACCTGAAATTAAAATGTTCGCAATTAACTCCTGGTTTGTCAAAAAATATATATATCGTCTTTTAATAATGCAATAAAAAATATTAAAAAAATTAAAATATGTGCAGTTCTAGTAAGGAAGTAAATTTTCCTAAATTGGAACTTATAACATTTTGAAACCATATTTTTTTACGGTTTCTTAGTTTAAGAGATATGTAATAAAATTGGACTAAATTCGTGTGACGTCATAGTGATATGAAAACTACAATCAAGCGTTTCTAGCCAAGCAGTTAAAAAGTTCATTTGACGTCATAGTCACATGATTAATGCTATAACATGTTTCCAGTCAAAACGTCCATGCGTATCGCTGTTGCCAACTTTTGCTTTTCAAAGAAACTACTGTGGATAATGTGCAGTTATTTAACTACATATTAGTCTACAGTAATAACACGCGCTGGCAAGCAAATTCGGGCTATATACGCAACAAAAATTTGTACGATGCGAAACAGGATTTTACACTGCTTGACAATTGTTACGGAACAGTAACGTTTTTCAGAATAATTAAGAATATACAATGATTGAAGAAATGAAATTAAGTACATATTTAGTATGGACGATGTGCATTTATTATAGTACAGGTATCACCACATCGAAGAATTAAGAACTTAAAAAAGATGCCCCTTGGATGATTTCTAAACAGCCACAAAAAAGGTCAGAATGATGCAGACATGAGTACCTTAGTAAGATGTGGGTCGACCATGGACACTAATGCACATTTTGCTTCTGTTCCCCGTGCTCTTCTCTAATCTATCGAGGAGTCCTTCGGGGATATTGTCCCACTACTGTCTCAAGACGGTTTTGAGCTCTTGAGTTGTGCAGTAAAGGATGGTTCTCTGTGAAACGCTTCTGCCAAGAGAATCCTAGGTATGTTCAATAGGATTTAGATCGGGAGAGTAAGCAGGCCATTGCATACGGAGAATATTTTCACTTTGTAGTGTGTTTGATGCCTCGACAATTCTATGTGGCCACGCATTATCGTCCATAAACAGAAAGTTGGGACCTACAGCACCTCTATAAATATTAACATTGTCCAGAATAATCTCTCTGCAATACCGTTGTGATATAACACTTCTTTGCTCAATGATATGAAGCGGTGTTCTGCTATAATGCATGATGCTTGCCCACACCTTCATGCCTGGACCGTACCGATCACGTTCACAGACCAACTTTCGTGCATAGCGTTTTCCACCATCTCTCCACAGTAATTTGTGTCCCAGAATCACGTGTCACAGTGAAACGATATTCGTCGGAGAACATCCCTCTAGACCAGAGGGGGCGAACTTTTATGGATGAACGTGCCATTTTTTCTAAGGAAGTGCTTAATGAAGTATAGACGTGCCGTCAAATAATTTTGACTTGCGATAAGTGATCAAAATTCGTTATTTAATACGAAAAAGAATACCTTTTGCACTGTATAGTTGTAAATATGATAGTTATACGTGTAATTCAAATTAAAGTAACATTAGTGTGACTCCTATTGTTTCAGATTGGATGATAAATAACATATTAAGATTGTAAGATATTGCTTTTAGTAGAATGCATATTGAATTGGAGTCATCTGCCAAATGGTTTCTAAACAATTCATTATTTTTGCTGTGGTTCACTTTTTAAACAAGAGGATTTGTGATTTGCTTCAAAATGCCGTTTTGCAGACGATATATGTTCTGCATACCACTGTTCCAGAACATAAAATGCACACCGCTTTGTTACCTTTACTAATAATGCCATGTTTCTAGATACACCAAGTAAGAAATTCTTTGTTACACTTACTATCTTGCACTTTTTGTTCTTTTGCTGAACTAGCCCTGTTAAATAACAATTAAAAATCTTAAATATAACACAAATAAACTTTATACTAGAGTAGTTTCAATGAAATTGACTATGTTATGCTTAGACAAATCTTACATCACAAGCAACTCTAGTCCACGGTGTTACTAAGGCAGGACAATAATAAACGAGTGCTCTCCCGGCCACGTTTATTCGTAATACTTCATACTGAACCTTGTTATTTCGAAATAAAATGCAAACCATTTTGATTGTTAGCGTGCCCAAAATACTGTGTTGCGTGCAATTAATGGCATGCGTGCCACTGGTTCACCATTCCTGCTCTAGACCAATTTTGGCGATCCCAACTAACATGCTCCTTACACCAGCGTAATCTCTCTCGACGATGGCGTGGTTGAAGTCGAATACAACGAACAGGCTTCCTTGCATTCAAACCAACTTGATTTATTCGCCGTGAGATGGTTCTTGCTGAAATATGCGTACCGGTAGCAGTTCTGCGACTATCCGGCCAGGAATGAAATTTCTGTTTCTTTTTGCCACGACGGTTATATAGCGATCCTCTAAAGGTATGGTGCTCCTACCTTGACCCTCGGCATGATTTCACAAAGCATTTCCACCTTCAGCAACCTTCTTTAATCACGAGCTGACACTCTTTGATACACCCATTGCAGCAACTACATTGGTGACATTTTGACCTGCTTCCAGTCGTCCAACTGCTCGTCCACGATTGTAGTCACACAAACGTTGTCTTGCTGACATTTTGCTCTTAATTATTGCAAGAACCAAACTAAATTCCAGAGATGAAACTTTTATAACACACATCCAGCATAATTTTCGTATAAGTCGTGAGCTTGTGTGCTCTGTCTCTTATACAGGTAACAAGTTCTGGTCTACTACGCTCTCTGAACTTGAATATATTTTTATCGGTCAGCTGTCAGACAAGAAGAGGACACGATTAAGGAAATTCATTTGGGGACAAGACTTGGTGTAATAGTAGTACTCCCTTAGGGTGTTCAGCTCTTAATGTATAAGCGCCGAATGACCAATCAATTCGGAGGAAATAGCCTTCGAAATTCATACTTAGCTTTTATACAATTAAGTTTTAATTACCTCCAGCGACGCAGTAGCATAGTTGGTAGCACGCCTGCTTTCTATGCGGGTGGATAGGATTCGAATCACGTGAGTTTTGTATAAAACGTAAGCATAAATTTCGAAGGCTACTTTCTCCGAATTGACTGGCCATTCGGCGGAATTACATTGAGGGGTGAACATCCTACTATTACACCAAGTCTCATCCCAAAATGAATTTCCAGTCGTGCTCTCCCCTTGTGAGGCGTAAGTTTGCATAAATCCCTTGTTCTTTAGCAATTGTCAAGCAGTGGAGAAAAATTTATAGGATATGAAATATTTTGCTTTTAAATAAAATAAGTTCTTAAATAAAAGATATTTTTTTACGAACTCACCAGCTCCATACTTAATACCAATCCAAACTGTCACTGGCACCAATGCATGATGAAAAACATGAAGAGTAGTAATTTGTGAATTCTTCTTCCGCAAAACAAAAAATATCTGAAAGTAATTGAAATTCGTTTACATTATCTTTCCGAATATGAGACTACCTAATATTTAAGATCAGCTAACATATTTTACAGGATAAAACTTCTAGAAAATTTTAAATAACGAAAATAATTTACTTAGAGTAAATGAGTAAAGATAGATAGTAATTAAAATTTATTTAAGTGTACTGATAGAAAAACTTACCGTATCGATAAATTCATAAAACTTTACAAGAAAACATATCCAACAGACTTCTGCTATCTGAAAACAAGGGAAGTTCGTATTAGCATAAATACATTTTTCTCTAAATATAAAATAATCAGCGTACACGTACAAATATGGGCATTATTTCAGTAAAATAAGAAAGAATTAAAAAACAATTCTCGATTAAGAATAAGTGTAATTTTAAAAATATTTCAGATAATAGTTGTGACGAGCGAGTTCAAAGAAATAGAACAGCTTACTACTTTTTACCATTTTAGCGAAAAAAAATTATACATGTTTAAAAATATTTAAATAAATTATTAAATACTTCACACTTAAAATAATCCTCAAATTGAACAATGCTTTTCATTGATCTCAGATGAGTGAATTTTTATTATTTAAGTATCAGTGGTTTTTTTTCTCGTAACTCTTTTGAATAAGGACAGTGTATATTCCAATAAAATCATTAAGTTGATTATACAATTCCTTCTTTCTCTCTTTTAGTTTTCTCCCTTCCTCTCTATATATCTTCTAAGTTCCAATTAATAATAAAATACTTTCTGTTCATCCATTCAAGTTCAAATACATTTTTTCAAACATGTAATGGATGACTCTTGGTGCTAATACGGTTTTTATTAAATATTAATTCACTAATTAAATTTTATTTTTTAATTTTAAATTTATTCTACGTTATTTCTATCGAAGTTAAATTTATCTGCAATAGATGGCACCGGTCAATTTCTCTAACGAAGTAGGAATTGACTTCAAAAAAAAAAATTTTATTACTTGTTTTTGTTTGTAAATATTTCTAGTGTTTGTATCATCGTAACTACTTCTATTGTAAATTCACGTTCGGGCCCCAATTTCTCAAGTACAAGCCCACAAAATTTGACAGTCAAGCATTGGAGAGTATAACTTAACTCAGTGGAGCAACAGCCCATGAAGGGCAAGACCTACTGTGCCCAACTCAGTATACGTGACCTTGGGCCCTGTGGTGCATAAGCAGATGTTCCGGTCTGGTGGTCAGTCTGACGCGAAAACTCCAGTGTTAAGTTCCTAAGCAAGCTTGGCACTCATTTATCGACCCACTGAAGGGATGAAAGGCTGAGTCAACCTTGCCCACTACCCATGGTTTGAGCCTCGGACCTGTGGTGTGGAAGCGCGATGCACTAACCACTCAGCCATTGAGTTTCTTGGAGAGTATGGTTACAACATTTTCGAGATATATTCCTAGCATCGTGTTTCTGTGACTCATTGATTGATCGTTTTTTTATATCGCTCTTTGAAGCCACGTGAAGTCTATAGACGACAAATATTTTGACGTTGAACTTCAGTCAAATGTCAAGGACGACACTCTGAGCTGATATTCCACTCTCCAAACTTCCACACCATGTCAGCGTGAGGATTGGTGTATTCGCGATATGCAAGAAAAAAACGAAATTTATGAACTCCCAAATGTTCCTAATTAGATCAATGGTATATTCATTTCTAATGCGCCGAAAACAAAATAAGAGGTAGAACAACAAAAATAATACTAATTAAATATCTGCGAAAGAAATTCCGAGTAACTCTTCATCAAACTTGTACCTCCAGTAGAAGTTGCAAAAATTTTAAATTCAGAGAAAGCTAGAAGTCAATATTTTATCCAGCTTTTCAAACTGATATTAAAATAAGCATTCACGAGTAAAATAAACAATAAACACCGGTAGGGAAGCAACCGTATTTTCAGGAAATATTTTTATACCAATCCGCAACCCCATTAGAGGGGGGGAAGGGAAATGTAGAGAAACTAAAATTAAACTTAGAATCCGAAAGGAATGTACTTCTAGGGAAGTGAGAGTTGTGTTAACGACGTTATAAAGCAACACGAGGGCCATTGGTGACGGACCTCGTAATTTTTAACCTTGGTCAAGTGACGAGGACGACGCATGAGCTGGCACACCACTCCAACGGGGGCACTTTGAGCCTCAACATATTTAACCCTTTATCAAACGACGGTACCTATAAGTACCACTCACTTTAAAATTACATAGAATAACCAATTTTACGAATACTTTGACGATTCTTAGCAGGAATATTCTTTTAAATCCACTCTTCTAAGATATATGGCAGCAGGGGTTCTAAGATGAGTATTTTAGTGGGAAGGGCGAACAGTTTTAGAGCTAAAATTGCGTTTCCAGCTGACGGCGTTTTCAGCGGATTGCGAAGATTGTCATTTTTGTTCCGAAAAAATAGTTCATGTCAAAAATAAGTGTCTTATTTTTTTTAATTTAATGAAGACCTTAAGAAACGATTTGACTATTTATTTTAAGTGAACAGTGTATATAATTAATTTTAAAGTTAAATATCTTTAATTAATTAATTAGCTCTAATGGATTAAATTTTCCAAAGATGAGTATTTTGATTATGTATATCCCTTAAATTTCAATGGAGGATTCAAAAAATTTATTGCGTGAAAAAAACTGCAGTAAATCATAATGTGGTAGATAAAGGGTTTACGTGCATCATCCCCTCTACACGGCGGGTTTTCAGTGGCACTATGACTCAAACCCGTGACACTTCGACCACAAATTCGTGTCCATAACTACTAAGCAGCCGCGACTACATGTTCTTCCGGGATTTTATGATAATCCTATATTTAAACATTGAAAAAAAATGATATTTTCTTTATAAATTATTTTAAATTGAAGTGAACAAAAAACTTGATAAGACCTACCCTGACAGCATCTCTGTCGTTTGAAAAATCAATGGGCTCACATCGCCAGCTGTATCTTGTAAACCAACCTAATAGTCCTAACTGAAATTAAAAAGACGAGTTGCGGTTATCTCATACAGGTAAACATATATTTTTACTTCTTTCCATGTACAGTAGAGCGTCGTTTATCCGAATAAATTGGGACCTACCACCGTTTGGTACGCGATTGTTCAGATAACCGAAAACCGAATGCGATCCATGCAGTATTTGAAACCGGACACTATACGAATATTGAAAATCATCACAGGCGGAAAATGTGCTTGAAGAAAAAGTAAAACAGGTGCAAAATGTTGCAATTTTACCTTTATTGTGGAAAATAATAACTTATTTTTTGCTGTACTATTGTACACCTTCGGGTTTTTTTTTTTTTTTTTTTTGCTGAAAGGTCTCCGATTCTCTTGAGCAGCAGTAGTTGAGTAGAACAGCACTCTGATTGTTGTTCGTTGCACTCCATAGCTGCCTCCAACGCAGAAAACGCGTCAGCATTTGATGGACCCTTTTCTATGTCACAAATTGTTGACTTTCCAACATTATAAAGCTCTCCTACAGACTCTTCACTTTCTCCCTTCGCGAGACGGCTCTTTGTCTCATGTTCAAGACGTTGCGCTTCCGTTTGAATTCAAATCCATAGCAGTTTACAACTCAACAAAAGAGCAGGCATACACCGCCTCACTCGGAAACAAACTGATCTAATACTATACGCAGATGTTTACCGAATCACACACAGCTGAAATTCTCCAAATATCCCTGACCTTCGGTTTTCCCGTCAATTTTGGTTTCACGCGAAACAACTATTGAGCATTGTACTGTTCAAAAACGTATTCATATACTGCACATGTGGTTGACAAAAAAAACTGGACTGGACATTTATTTGACGCTCCGGATAATAAGCGTTCGGATAAACAACGTTCTACTGTATTTAGATTCTAAATATTTCAAAAGGATTCAATATTCCTATAGAAATAAGTGTTTCTGCTATTACGCAATAGTTATTTATATGTCGCAGGGAAATGACGAAATTAAGAATTTGATCAAATCTCTAAGGGATATGATCAATTGATGGGAGATGTTAAAATAACGTCTCTTCAAGGTCATTTCCCTGATGAAAGTAAGTGATTTTATCAAATCCCTTATCTGTTTCAGTAAAATGATGAAATGAACTAATCAGGATTTGCATCCGCAAAATGCCGTCTTGAGGGGGGTAGAGTCCTTGTACTTCCTAACCAAACAGGCAGTACTATCGAGATCGCCCAAATATGTCTCAACCCCATACCTTTAAAAAAAATGGGACTGTAGGATTAACATGGGGATTGATACTGTAGTGTGTAAGCCCTCCCCTACCCAAAGCAGGTCATCATTAGTAAAGAAACTAAAACTTTCTTTTAATAAGTACGTATTTATCAACAGTAATAAAGTAGATATTTAAACAAAATGCACTTGATTTAAAAATATACATATGATATAAGAATTGTATGATATAGAATTTCGAATTTGGAAAAGCATTTTGTAGAATCTTAATACTTGCACATCTTTAACCAAACATAAACATGTTGAACCATAAGTACAAGTGTTGAATTCAATGGAGAACACGTGATTGTATT
Source organism: Trichonephila clavipes (assembly GCA_019973935.1). NCBI lineage: Eukaryota > Metazoa > Arthropoda > Arachnida > Araneae > Nephilidae > Trichonephila > Trichonephila clavipes. The sequence goes on along the minus strand of BMAU01000859.1, from coordinate 154,704 downwards.
TTTCATTGAATTTGCATAGTTTAGTTTTGTAGCGATTTTTAACAGGTTATCTATTTTAAAATATATTTTCATTGTTAAAAATCAATTTTAAAATATGTATACTAATTATTAAATTCTGTATATATATTCTAATTGATTTTATGTAATTAAAATGATGTAAGGAAAAAAAAAGGGCTCTAAAAAAAGATACCGATGACCAATTTTGTTAAATCAAAAGACGTCGACATATGCCACCATATGCAGCCAATAAAGGAAGCCGCTCGCTCGCATGTTGACACAACAACAGTAATGATGACAGCATTTGGAAAGATTTTTTTAATTAGGGACTTTTTTTTCTTTTTTAGAGAAATTGTTGGACGGTAAAGTATGAATGTACCGGAAGAATTTTAAAAGGGACATAAAAAAACCGAAAAAAAAATTACTTAAAATTTTGTTTCGAATTACTAAAATACATACATATATACAGGGCGTTTATAAATGAATATCGGAGTTTTAACGCTTTATTTATTGCATTTAACTTATTAGTATAACTCATACATCGAATGAAAGACCAACTGAAACAATTTTGTTTGCTGTCATGTGTGCGCATGCGAGCGAAACGTAAGTTAATTTTATTCCCCTTCTCCGCTGATCAGCGTTCTAGTAGAAAAATGGCGACTCGTGAACAGAAACACATAACGCGCTCCTCTGGAGCTAAGAAAATTCTCACGAGGTGCTAGAAGTGCAATCATCTAAATTGAATGTTTTTTGTGTCATATTTCAGTGTAAAGTGTATGGGCCTTTCGTATTTGGAGAACCAAATGTAACTGGTTCTGCCTGTCTTGATGCTCTGCAACTGTAGCTATATCCTAAATTGGAAGAAAGTGAACCAGATAACTTCATTTACAGCAAGATAGTGCACCACTTCACTGGCATCTCTCAGTACGCGATTGGTTGAACATCACTGTACCCGACCAATGGATCGGCTGCAAAGAGCCTCACGATAAAGATTGTTTCGCATGGCCTCCACGTTCAACCGATCTGACACAACGCGATTTTTATTATTGGGGTTTCATTAAGAATTGCATTAAGAATTGCTTCAATACGTCTTCCCAAAGCATCCCACACATGTTCGATGGGATTTAAATCTGCGGAGTACGCTGGCCAATCCATTCGAGTGATATCTTCACTTTCCAGCAGCTCCTCAACAGCAAGAGTCCAATGTGGCCGTGCATTGTCATCCATAAAAATGAAGTCTGGGCCAATGGCACCTCGGAACAGACGCACATGGGGAAGAAGTACCTTCTCACAATAGCGATCCCCGATTACAGACCCTCTATCGAAAATGTGGAGCTCAGTTCGCCCGTTCAGCATAAGGCCTCCCCCGACAAGAACTCCAGGACCACCGTAATGGTGTCTTTCCTTGATGCCACTGGTATAAAACCGTGTCCCGATCTCTCTCCAAGTCAAAACGCGTTGAGAATCGCTTCTGGTACTGAGCCGACTCTCATCCGTAAAGAGGACACGACTCCATTGATCAGTTCTCCAGTTTTTTTGTGCTCTCTGCACCACTGTAAACGGTGGCGTCGGTGGTCAACTTTCAACGGCAAGCAGCGTTCAGGACGGCGAGCGAATAGGCCTCCTTTGTGAAGGCGTCTAGCCACAGTAAACCGTGACACTTGTCGCCCCGTTGCTGTAGAGAGTTGCTGAGCAATGACGCTTGCTGACTGCCGTCGGCCTCTTTTCGCCTGCAGGATGATATATCGGTCATCCCCTGCAGTTGTCATCTTCGGGCGGCCACCACCAACCTTTCTAACCGCTGTACCTGTGATTTGGAACGCTTTCCAAGCGCGCGAAATGACACTCTTTTGTTGATTCCGAACTCTGCAGCTACACTGGTGACGGTACGCCCCTCCTCCAGCTTTCCGATCATTCTTCCACGTGTGAAGTCGTCCAGGGGATTTCTTCTAGCCATATTTCAGTTATTAAGTTTTGCACACCAGTGTAATTCCCATTATTTTATATTAAAATTAATTCCAAATTCGTTTGTTTCACGTCTTATAAAATTGCTGTCATATTCCGATCAATCCGTCCTCGACCAATCCCAGAAATTCATTGAAAAGAACTTTTTTTTTTGGCAACAAGCCAGTCGAACGAAAGGATTTGCCGAGTACAGACTGATAGAACTCTCTTTGCGGCCCATTTTATGGGATAAATGTTTTCTTTAATTTTTTAATTTAATTGTCATATGTCGTAGTGTTAGTTTATAGTTTTGTTTTGTGTGTGTGTGTCGATAATTAAAAAACTAAAAAATATTTTCAAGTTTCATTTTTGAAGATTGCGCATTTTCTCTTTCACGTCGCCAGCAGAGAGGATATACGGCAAAGAGGCTCATCCCCGGAAATTTCGAAGGTAAGAGAAAATTTAGTTTTCTTACCTATTAGTATCGTTTTTCACTAAACTTAGAAGTGAAATTAACATCTGGCATCCCTGCCTGGCATAGCACTATTTGCTATGTGATATGTTATTTTCCTAATATTGTGATTTTCATAAAGGAAAAAGAGAAATACACACACACACAATGGCTGACGACGCTATGAATAAATTAAAAAAAGAAACGCGCAAGTGTAAGAACGACCATCACAAAAACTGTGAAAAATATAGAAACCGAAATCAATAAACCTGAAGTTTCTGTAGATGCTTTGGAAGAACTTTTAGAACACATTAAAATTTATTCTGAGGATCTAAACGCTATAAACACTGAAATAGAAAATGCCGTCGATATTACGGAGCTAGATAATGAACTAAAAAGCGCTACAGAATACCGAGACAAAATAATAACATGGACATTTCGAGCAGGAAAGAAAATACGGGAGCTATCAAAAACAATTCAACGGAAATTTCCACAACATCGAAAGTAGCACCTGAAGTGTTAACTCAGAATTTCGTTCCAGAAAAGGCTAATGTTAAATTACCGAAGCTGACAATTAATCATTTTTATGGAGATAATTCTCAATGGCTCACCTTTTGGAATACATTCGAAACCGCGATACATAAAAATGAATCCCTAGACAAAATTACTAAGTTTAATTATTTGAGAACATATTTGAAAGGATCTGCCCTTAATTCAATAGATGGTTTGTCTATAACACCCGAAAATTATGATGCTGCCATAGAAATATTGATATCCCGTTTTGGAAAAAAGAATATTTTAATTAATACCCATATGAACAATTTATTTCGAATCCCCCTTTAAAGAATGCAAGAGACCCTGTGTTATTCAGAAATTTTTTGATCAAGTACAAAGCGAAATCAGAAGTTTAAAATCTCTGGGAATTAATTCTGAAACTTACGGTAATATTCTAACGCCTATGCTGATAAAATTACTACCCCCTAATTTAATTTTTGAATTCAACAAATTGACTGGTGATTCTGAATATGATTTAGACCAGTTGTTACAGTTTTTAATTGAAAGATTAAATGCGACAGAACGCTCACAAATCATGACTCACTCTGAAATACACTCGACCTCAAAGACTAACAAATGTTCTCTCCGAGAACAGCCGCCGCCGCGGCGACTCACATATCCGGTATCAAGCAATAAAAAAGAAAAAAATGTATTCACTGCTGCTGAATTATTGACAGTTGAAAAGAAAGACAAAACTTTATCATGCATTTTTTGTGAGGAGTATAAGCGCGATAATAGTATGCATGACTCTTCCAAGTGTCAATTTGTTTTTTCGTTACCATTGCAAAAAAGAAAAGAAATTTTAATGAAACATGGTTTTTGCTTTAAATGCATCAAAAAAAGTTCACATCTCTCTCGAAATTGTCCAGAGCGAATAACTTGTAAAAATTGTAAGAAATTTCATTGTGATATTTTATGTTATGCTACTGAAATAAAAACTGCTGATCATAAATCTTCAGACAGTAATATGCTTAATGATGAAATTAGTAGTAGCTTACTTGTAAATAAATCATTTATGAAACAAGTGTTTTTGCAAACTCTGGTTGTGTGTATTAATGTAAATAAATCAGATTATTACGTTAGAGTGCTAATAGATAGTGGGTCTGTAAAATCTTACCTAAGTAAATTCTTGGCTGTTACCTTGAATTTAGAGTGTACAGGGGAAGATACAATTATTCATGGATTATTTGGCGGCATTGAAAAAAGGGAAGATCACAAAAAATACCGCGTAAATGTGAATAATATAGATAAGAGTTTCTCTTTTGATTTAGATGTTATGGATCAAGAAAAAATTTGTGTATCTATTCCAAAAATCAGTAACCCTAAGATTATCAATAAAATTAAAAACTCTGGTATTTTGGCAAGTGATATTTGTTTTAATGAAAATATGTGCTTGTACGAAAATGATCCGAATGAAATACATATGTTAATTGGGGCTGACTTTGCAGGAAGATTACTCACGGGTGAAATCAAACAAATAACTGAGAATCTAGTCGCCATACATACACGTTTAGGCTGGACGCTGATGGGAGAATCTGGGGAAAATACTCGTAGGTGTGAAACATTGCTTTCTCTCCATGTTAGTGATTTGGATATATCAGAATTATGGCGATTGGACACAATAGGTATTAAAGATTTAGGGGAAAATCAGTCCAAAAGGGAATTAGAAGAAGCCGCTAAATTGCATTTTCTTGAAAATGTTAAAAGGGATCATGAAGGCCGATACATGGTAAATTTGCCGTGGATAAAAGATCACCCCCTCTTACAAGTTGCAGAAAGATAGCTGAAAAAGACTCGCGAATTGCGTCAAATCATTAGAAAAGGTTGGAAAATCAAGCGATTACGAGGAAGTGTTTAATGAGTGGGAAAATGAAGATATAATTGAAAAGGTTGAATCTCATCAAGAAATAGACGAAGAACACTATTTGCCGCACAGGCCGGTATTCAAAGAAAATTCAACTACTAAAGTTCGCCCTGTTTTCGACGGGTCGGCAAAAGAGAAAATTCCCCATCGATCAATGACTGTTTGGAAAAAGGTTCAAATCTTATCGAACTCATACCTTCTTTGATAAATAGGTTTCGATTCGGCAAATTTGGGGTGATTGCCGATATAAAAAAAAGGCATTTTTGCAAATTGGATTACAAGAACGAGATAGACCTTTTCTAAGATTTCTTTGGCGGGAAAAGGGAAAAAACGATAATATAACTGTTTACCAACACAATAGAGTAGTATTTGGGATATCTTCAAGCCCATTCCTTTTAGGAGCCACAATAGAATTTCACTTAAAGAATGCCCCTGACCACTACAAAGAAACTGCGCACACCCTCTTAGAGTCATTTTATGTGGATAATTTAGTATGTAGTGTCAACAGTAAAGAAAAGTTGGATAAACTGATCGTTGAATCTCAAGAAATTTTGGAAGAAGGTAAATTCGAACTAAGAGGATGGGAGCATAATAATCTTGACCCACAAACAGAAAACACCGTTCCTACAGAAAGACGCAGCGTCCCTGTCTTAGGGCTAAAATGGGACTTAGATCAAGATTTACTCTCTGTAGACATAAAAGTTCACGAATCTAAAAATGAAATCCTAACAAAAAAAAAAATATTATCGCTGGTACATAAGATATTTGACCCTATTGGTTTTACTTGTCCGGTAACTTTAATACCGAAAATAATGCTTCAAGAGTGTTGGACACTCAAAGTCAAGTGGGATAGCGAACTACCGGCATCTATTTGGCAAAAAATTCCAAAAATGGAAAGATCAGCTCGATCGCTTGAAAGCTATTGCTGTTCCAAGGTGCATGATAGAAGATCCTAAGACTTCGCAAAATTTAAGTCTGCACGTGTTCTGCGACGCCAGTAAAGCAGCTTATGCTACTAGTATATTTCTTAGAAGCGAAAATGAAAATTCAGCCTCATGTCAACTTGTACAAGCCCGATCTAGAGTAGCTCCACTGAAATCCATTTCAATACCCAGACTCGAACTCCTTGCTTGCACAATTGGGGCAAGGCTTGCCCGTACTGTGAAAGAAGATCTAAAACTTCCATCTTTACCAGTTTTTTATTGGTCAGATTCAACTAACGCTCTCTATTGGATAAAGAAATCGGAGAACTGGGCTGTTTTTGTATCAAACAGAGTCAAGGAAATACGGAACCTCTCAAATCCGGATGATTGGTACTACGTTCCGGGATCGAAAAATCCAGCAGACCTTCCCTCTCGAGGATGCAGCGTGGATGTTTTGGCAAAATCAAAATGGTGGGAAGGCCCTGATTGGCTCAGAGGTCCTCCAAAAGACTGGCCGATCAAAGAAATTTATCCTGACTTTGAAATCGTTAACGCTGAAAAAGAAAGACAGTCACTTCCGCCACCAATTCGGAGACAAACAAATTTAAATTCTTCAATGACGTATCATCTTTTGGAAAAATTGTTCGAATCATGGCATACGTGTTACGATTTTGTAACAACTTGAAGAAAAATCGGATCGATCCCAAAAAAGGAAAATTAGAAGTTGCTGAACTCTATGAAGCAGAAAAAGTTATTTTGAAAGAAATTCAACTAGAGACTTTAGCTGAAGAAAAACAGATTAAATTGAACACAATGAAAGGAGACGATGGATTGATTAGAGTTGAAACCAGAGTTTCCTGTAGGAAAGACCTAGAAACCTTCAGATATCCGATATTACTACCGAATACACATCAGTTAGTTAAAAACTGATTATGGAAAAACACATAGAACTTGAGCATGCTGGTACTCAGACGTTAATGTCAAACCTCAGAGAAAGTTATTGGATAATCAAGAGTAGAAAAACGATTCGTCAGGTAGTAAGAAGTTGCATAACTTGCAAGAGGTTTTCGGCTCGCCCTTTAGAAACAGTCAGTATTCCTCTTCCAGAAGATCGAGTGAGAGACGCGGCTATTTTTGAAGTTTGCGGAGTTGACCTATGTGGTCCACTTTTTTTTAAAGGAAAACAAGAAATGTTGGATTGTTTTATTTACATGTGCGATCTATAGAGCAGTCCACCTGGAGTTAATCACTTCTTTGTCGACCGATAGTTTCATCTTAGCTTTCCGCCGGTTCATCGCGAGAAGAGGTCGCCCTACTACGATTTATTCCGATAATGGAAAAAATTTTGTCGGCACATTCAACGCTCTAAATTCTATTGATTGGGATAAGATTCAAGATTTCGCTATTAAGATAAAAATTCAGTGGAAATTCAGCCCTCCATCAGCCCCCTTGGTGGGGAGGATTTTGGGAACGACTAGTGGGAATGTTGAAGAACGTACTTAGAAAAGTTCTTGGAAAAAGCAAGCTTAAATGAAGAAGAACTAAACACCTTATTATGTGACGCAGAAAGCATAATTAATTCCAGACCCATTACTTACCTTTCAGAAGATCCTAAAGATTTAGTTGCCCTAACTCCAGCCATGTTCCTTCAAGAAATTCGCGAAATTGGAGTTCCTGATTTTGATATGATAGATTCCAAGAAATTTAGAAAGAAGATTTATTTACCGAGTGAAGATACGCAAAGACTTAAGAAACAGATTCCGAAATGAATATTTGGGTTTGCTAAAAGACTATTCAAAGGTCCGCAAAGAAGCATCGGTTAAAGATGGAGATATCGTGCTAATCAGAGATAATGATGTTAAAAGAATCAATTGGCCAATGGCAAAGATAATAAAATCTTTTCCAGGAAAAGATGGTAGAATTCGCGTAGTAGAGGTAAAAACACCTTCTGGCAACTTCATCAGACCAATCCAGAAACTTTACCCTCTAGAAGTCAATCTTCCTGAGGCAAGTGACTTTCGTGAACGAATTCAAAAGGATCAAAAGAACCAAGAAATTTCTACTTCTCGACGAGGACGAACTCTAAGACCTCCTAAGAGACTTGAACTTTAGAAATTTTTGAGTTGTCAACCTTAACAACTCAAAGATGGGAGGATGTCATATTCCGATCAATCCGTCCTCGACCAATCCCAGAAATTCATTGAAAAGAACTTTTTTTTTTGGCAACAAGCCAGTCGAACGAAAGGATTTGCCGAGTACAGACTGATAGAACTCTCTTTGCGGCCCATTTTATGGGATAAATGTTTTCTTTAATTTTTTAATTTAATTGTCATATGTCGTAGTGTTAGAATATAGTTTTGTTTTGTGTGTGTGTGTCGATAATTAAAAAACTAAAAATATTTTCAAGTTTCATTTTTGAAGATTGCGCATTTTCTCTTTCACGTCGCCAGCAGAGAGGATATACGGCAAAAGAGGCTCATCCCCGGAAATTTCGAAGGTAAGAGAAAATTTAGTTTTCTTACCTATTAGTATCGTTTTTCACTAAATTTAGAAGTGAATTTAACAATTGCCTTAAATACACTCATGTCCATAAATTAAGGATAATTCAGAATCACACAGAAATTGAACTCTAAAATAAAATTTTCACCTGTAGAACTATCACACACATCTTGAAGAAGAATATGAAAATTATAGGAAACCACCAGTAGACGCGGATAGTACGTCACAATGACGAGCGTGTAAGAGAGGGGTATGTAAGGAATGGTGGCAAACAAGTAAAATTGTTCACAAGCGCTTAAAAAGCCTTTCCGAGTAATAACCGCATAGTTATGCCACGAAGGAAGCATTTGGATGATTTTTACGTGGTAGAGTTATTGGACGACTGGAATGTGGACGTACCCAGCTGGAAATATCCGAGGAACTTAAAATCGCCCAGAGTGTCATCTCCAGGCTTTGGCAACGATTCCAAGATGATGGTAACGTGAGTAGATGTTACAGCACAGGTCGCCCCCGAGTTACAACGCCGAATGAGGACCGGTATTTGGCAGTTACTGCCAAAGAAACAGACGGGGCACAGCTTCAGACCTGTCTCGTCAGCTATCGGTACGACAGTTTCAAGGCAGATCGTGAACAGACGCTTAGGGCACATTGGTCTATATGCTCGTAGGCCTGTCAGATATGTTCCACTTACCGCAACTCACGGTCACCTGCGATTAACCTGGAGTAGAGAGCATGCATTGTGGACACCACAACAGTTGTCTTGTGTGATAGTTTCCTACGAGTCCAAGTTTAGTTTGCAGTCTGATTCTCGCCGGATTTTAATATGGAGAGCTCCAGGTACCCGTTACCACCAAGAGAACACCATTGAACGACCCCGTTACTGTGGTGCATGATGGTTCGTTTGGGGAGGATTTATTCTTGGTTCCAGAACTGACCTGCATGTTCAGAGTGTAACGATGACAGGCCACAACTATCGAGATGTCATTCTGGAACAACATGTACGTTTGTTTCGGGGCGCCATGGGTGCTGAATTTCTGTTTATGGATGACAACGCCCGTCCTCACCATGCAAACATTGTAGACGAAAGCCTTCAATCGGAGGATATCACCCGTATGGATTGGCCAGCATACCCACCGGACTTGAATCCAATAGAGCATGTGTGGGATATGCTTGGCCGACGAATTGCAGCGCGTCAACCAACTCCCACCTGTCTACCGGAACTTCGGAGGGCATTGCTTGATGAGTGGAGTAATATTCCCCAAGATCAGATTGATAATTTGATACTCAGCATGCCTAGGCGTTGTAAGGCCTGTATTGCATCGTACGGGAGACATACTCCGTATTAACCATCATACTAACCATGTTATACTGCTTTTTGTAAGTAGATTCTTTTTTGAAATTTGCTCCAGGGAGTAAAAATCGCAATTTTTTTTAATTATGTCAAACATATAGCATCTATTTTGCTCTTTACCTTTTGTTTAATAAATAGACTTTACAAATAAGTCAAATTTGTTTTGCTTCTGTCTCTTTCTTTGCCTAAACTTCATTATCCTTAATTTATGGACATGAGTGTATATCATATTCCACGACGTTTTCATAAACGGGTTGTTGTTGGGTTTTTTTGTTTGTTTTTTATGAAAAACGGAATGTAAATTACGATTTAAGCATCAGCTTTTTTTTATTTTATTACTTTTCGCTAAATTTTACCTATTTTTTTTTAAATTTGAGATATTTTCATTCTCCCCACACAATATACTTACATTTAAAAAAATCCATGAACTAACTGCTACTTGTGAAAAATTGTAAACTATCATTGCTAAGCGTAGGTCAAATGGCTTTCTATTTTTCATCAAAGCAGGACCTAATACCTTCACAAATATCAAGTAAGCAATCACAAGCGCTACTGTTTTCATTGGGCTGTCCATTAGAGGCCATGTTGCCACACGTGCATCTGAAATAAAAAGGTTTAACTGGTTCTGCATCATTTTTTATTCCTTGTATTTTTATTTTAATGCTTCATAAAAATGTTATTTCATTTACGAACTCGTATTCTTTTGAGTAAACGACTAAGTTTTACTTTAAAGTGGTCCGCAGACTCAACAATATATATTTTCTATAATTTTTGAGAAATATTTTTACTCAATTATTATTTTAATTTTAAATATATATCATTTGTTTTTTAAGAGATTTCATGTTCCTATTTCGTTTTTACTTTTGATTTATTCAGTAGTTATTAATAATTATGATTTTATAACAACTAATTTGAGTAAAAAAATTATTTAAATAGTTATTTATAGAAATCAAGGTCTAATTTAGATAGAGGTAGAAGAATATCTATGATAATATTTTTTTACAGATAAAGCACCACAAACTAAAAAAAAAAAAAGAGTTAAGAATTTTTTTGTATAAACAACTTCCATGCACCGCGCCGCTTACAGGGAGGGGGGAAGGGTCCTCGGGTTCACTTCCGTAAAGCCTTTGATTTTTTTTTTCGATTGATTATAATCCTATTTATAAAGTACGTAAAATTTAATAAAGCATTTGTTATTAATGATTAATTTTACTAATTAATGCTAATTATTTATTCAATAATTAATTTTTTTATAATTTTTGTTACCGAAAATTGACAAAATCAAAAGAATATGTTAATACGTTTTATTTTTTAAGTTAACTAAAAAAAAAAATATTTTGAAAAATAATAATTTATTTTTTTCTATTCTAACTGATTTTTATTTTCTTATTTATGTATATTTATATTCCCTTACCGTAAACTCCGTGCGTATAATGCGCACCTATACTTTTAAGCTGCATATTTTAATTTTTAGGTATATTCACCGGAAAACGCTTACCCCCTTTTTTACGAAGAAATCTGAAATGTTAGTATACAATGTTCTTGTGCTTTGAAGTCATTTATTTGAGGTATGATCCCCCAGACTTTTTTGAAAAAAATAAATAGTGTATTTCTAAAATTACCACTCTTTTAGTTCATAAGGCATGTCATTTCTTTTAAATAAATAGCATTTCGATATGAGTAGATGTATTTTTTTTTATGTTCATCTCTTATTATTTTTAAAGCTATCATTTTTATACCCGGTGTATAACGCGTACCCTTGAATTTCGACCTTATTTTTTGCGTTTAAAGTGCGCGTTATACGCCGGATTTAACGGTAATTTAGTTTTTTATTACTGTTTTGCTTATATATTTTTCATTTTTAAAATATTCTTAATATATTTTTCTGATTCATAAACAGAAAAAAATTGAAAGTACAATAATAAATTTCTAATCGTTTTAAATATTATTTCCGCGAAATTAAATACGACCTACTTAAGCAAATTAATTAAGGTAACATTACTAGGAATTAGAGGCATGATGAAATATTACAAAATTGATATAAAATCCATATCTATATACATCACTTACCTGGACTATTAAAAAACAGCAAAACTTCATCCTTGAAGCTCCGAGCCATTCTTTATTTGCAGAAATCAAAAGCAATCTGAGTAGAAATAGACGATCCAGTGAAATAATGAGGCAAATTTATTAATTTTTAGCTTATAAATATAGTGACTGCCTGCGTTCTAAAACGAGATTTTGCAAACGCGTATAAATATATGATTTCTTTGATATTAGTGTTACTTGAGTTGTTGAGTTATATAAAATTGTTTTAAGAATATTAATACAGTAAAAAATTATTCAAATGCAATTTTCTTAGAAAAAAATTGTTAAAATGACACATTTTCAAAACATTCTTCGTTTAGGGAAAAGGTTTCTGTAATAATAAAATTATTTTACCTATTTATAGCTTAGAGATACAGAGGTTATACAGAGGTTGAACTACGACTTTTGAAATATAGTCGGACCTTCATATAACGAAGTCGCTAAATCCCAGAAAAAAGTTCGTTAGATGGAAAATTCGTTATAAAGAGGCTCATCTTTTAATATACTTTATAATCCACATAAAGCAAATTTTAAACTCATAAGCCCTATATATTAAAAAAGTAATCATTCACACCTTTTTTAAATTAATATATGTTTATTTTATCTTACCCATCAAAAAAAAAGAAAGAAAGAAAAAATGCAATGAAAACAAGAAAAAAGAATGTCGAATGTGTCACTGTATTTTCAATATTAAGAAAATAATTTTAAGGACATTTTCTAATTTATAAAGCAAACAAGCAACATTAAACATACATTGTTTTATCACTAGAACACGAGGACACGGGACAACTCCACTGAGTGTGAAAGGGGACATCGAAGATGTTTCCAGGGAACTGGACAATGGGGGACAAAGGTTGCACTTCTTAGATGAAACATCCAGAATTCTATTGCTCTCGGTGTGTTAGGATCTAATAAAACCAGTTCAAGATTTGTAACCACCATAAAACGTGTTAAAGAGAGAATAACTTGAAATGTTCAGAAATACTTTAAAAATAGGGATTGTAAAAAATGCACTTTGCTATAGAGGTTATTTTACGAAGAAAATCGTGAAATGTTCAAGGTTCCAGGAAAAAGTTCGCTATGTAGAAAAATTCGCAATATAGAGGTTTGAATGAATATAATTTAAAAGTGGATTAATTCACATTTCAATGCATTACAGTAGAGAAATATTAACAAAATAACACCAGTCTCGTTACTCTCAAAACAATGTGAATTTTTCATTTTAGTTTACTTCAACTCTAAAATACAAATAAAATTACTATTTTTCATTTTAAAACTTTATCAAAACGATTTATTTATGTTTCAACACCACTGAGAGATTGCCAATCATTTGAAATAGTGAAAAGGTTGTGAAGGGCATGAAAAATAATTATTGCAGAGAGTCACCATCTCTTAATATTTCATTTAAATCATGTAGTAAAACCATTAAATAGCAATTAATTACATTATATTCAAGGCAATTAGTTCGTTGAAGAAAACTGAACAGCAACGCTTATTATCTGTGTTTGTACACCCACTTTTTGTCTCTATCCATCAAACCACAAAGCAACCTTCATTTCTAAAACGTATTTTGAACTGTCAAGACACTGATATTCTGATGAGGTTTGAAAAATACATCAATAACAACCCAAGTTGTTAGTAAAAAAAAGGCTTAAAATACGTAATTTTCCCCTTAAAACCAACAAGTTCTTCGTGGTTTAGCTTGGCATCTGTTCAAGTCAATAAAGGTGATTTGTGAATTTTCTGAGATCTTTTGAATTATGTTCTGGGTGTATGGAAGCTAACTAAATATTTCAGGAAATTTTTGCTTATTCATTCATGTGTTTTCGAAGGTTTAGGTAAGTAAGTAAGTCAAACGAGTTTTTTACTGGTTGAATAATTAAAATGTTAGATGTTCATTCAACATTTCGACAATATCATCAATACGAAAGAAGAAAGAGTTTTTTGAATGATAATACATTCATTCAACAGGTAAGCCTATTTTGTTACATTGTTTTCAGCAAATGGTCAATTATTTTTATGTTGCTTTTTTTATCCATTGAGTTGATTTTTTTTTGCAATAAAAGATAGGATAAAATGTAAGAAGTTGGTGGTTTAAAATTAAACATTAAAAAAAATGCTTCTAAATAATTTCTTCGCGTTTAGATTTGCTACCCAAAGTATAAACGTATTTTGAAAGCCTTTTTGTTTCTTTACCTTTTAACAAGGAAAATATTATCAGTTCATTAAACAATATATTTTTGTGAATTTGAATTACTCAACAAAAACAATTGTTCAAACTTCTAAAAATACATCATGTTAGAACAAAATTAAATAATCCATAGAATTATAAATACATAAATATATAATTTTTTCTAGCATAATAATATATTATTATTAATAAATAATATTTTGCCTATAAAAATATAAGCCAAAAATTTTTCAAAGATTTTGCATCATATATTTTGTAGATAATTCTAATTTGGAATTACATTTAATGATATTGAAAGTAATTATTGAAGTTCTAAAGGTGTAAAAAATATTTCATTCGAATTCTTAGTAATGTAATTTTGTGTACATACAGTGGGCCACTAAAATGTTCGTACACTTGTAATTTCTTATAAAATTTAATGTTTTCGACTAATAAAAATTAATATATTGTAATTGTAATTTTTTATACCTGCAACTTGTTCTTAATAGAATGAATGACATAATAAATTTTTTAAAAATAGTATAAATATTTTTTTTTTAAATTATCAAAAAGTTACTAAAAAATTACGCCACAAAAGTCTTCGTACACTTAACAAAAATCTCAACCTAGCTTTAAATATTGTATTTCTTTCTTAATTTAGTACTTAGACGAAAACATTAAATTTTATAAGAAATTGCAAGTGTATGAACACTTTTGTGGCCCACTGTATGTATTTAAATTAAATTTTAAGATCAACAAATTTTAATAATTCAGATTTAAAAAAAACTTTAAAATATATATTATTCTTTTAAAAATACAATGGAATACCATTTTGATTAATACGCACATAAAAAAATTATATCTGAGCACAAAAAAATGACAACTTATTACCTCAATTGATATATATATATAGCAAGTCTAAAATTCTTACATAAAATAATTTAAGAAATAACAACGTTAACCACAATATCATGCTTATTTTTTCTAACTCCACAATTATCAGATAGTATTATTAAAAGAATTACATTTGTGACGAATATGTACGGCACCTTTCCATTAATATTCTTAGGCGTCTTTGGGGATTGTAAATTCGCGTATATTTCCAATCAACTCTAAAAGGAGAAAATAGGATATGTAAAGTAGATAGGGTATTTAAGTAGAGCGTTGTAAGTTAGTGGAGATGAAGGCTATTGAGCCAGCAGCAGTAATGACAAAATTTATGGGATTCAATTGGATTACGATAATGGAGCATTGCTGTTAGTACACAGCGAAAGAACCTTTTAGGAAGTTAATATACCTGAAGAGATCAAAGTACAGAGTGGTTTTTTTCCGGGTATAGAAGTTTAAGTTGGCATTACTTTCCAAGATGGCGACCGATTTAACAGCTGTCAAGTGATTTATTCTCAGTTTGGTTTGGCAATTCATCATGAATAGACTCACACCTGAACAACGCTCTCAAATTGTGCAATTTTATTTCGAAAATAATGGTCGCGCGCGCGCGCGATTTTCATAAGTGAATTTTGTTTAGTGATGAAGCGCACTTCTGGTTGAATGGCTACGTCAACAAACAAAACTGCCGCATTTGGAGTGAAGCTAATCCACAAGTGTATGTCGAAACACCGTTACATCCAGAAAAACTGACTGTTTGGTGCGCTTTATTGGCTGATGGAATCATTGGTCCGTACTTCTTCAAAAACGATGAAGGCCACAACGTTACAGTCAATGGTGATCGGTACAGAGCCATGATTACTAACTTTTTCATTCCTGAATTGAACAATCATGATGTCCAGGAGTTGTGGTTCCAACAAGACAGCGCAACATGTCACACAGCTCGTACCACAATTGATTTATTTAAAAAACACGTTTGGTGACCGCCTAATTTCACGTTTTGGACCTGTGAATTGGCCTGCAAGATCTTGTGATTTAACACCGCTAGACTATTTTTTGTGGGGCTATGTAAAATCATTGGTCTATGCGGATAAGCCACAAACGCTTGACCATTTGGAAGACAACATTCGCCGTGTTATTGCCGATATACGGCTACAAATGTTGGAAAAAGTCATCGAAAATTGAACGTCCAGATTGGACTACATCCGAGACAGCCGTGGCAGTCCTATGCCAGAAATCATATTTAAAATGGAATGCCACAAGATTATCTTTCGAATAAAAAAAATTCATGTCAATTGAATAATACATCGTTGTTTTATTACATTTTAAAGTTCTATACCTCTCAAAAAACACCCTTTATTACCAGGTGATATATTCTAGTTTAATACCGCTTACCACAAGCGTTAGTTTAATAAAATTAGTTTAAGTTAATGAAAGCTAATAATTCAAGTTGCATGTATTTCTCAGACCTCCTATTCCGGTAAACCTTTTTGATATTGCGCGTAGTTATTGATTAATTTCCTATTTCATAATTTAATTTAATATTAAATTTAAATCCCTTTTTGACGTAGACATATAGCTTACTATTTGTCATTAGAATTTTTCATATTTGAACCAAGTGAATAAATATAAGTTATTATTATACAAATGGCGTATGGTCATTCTTTGCCTCAAATTAATCTTAGTGTCCAGGGTGGAACCCAATGGGGTTCCCACATATTACCAACCAAAAATTTATTGTTTGATAGTTCTTTTTAATTCTTCGGTGTTAAGATCTTACGTAAAACATGTGTAATACAAATATAAATAATAATATCGTCTTAAGCTTCTTTTTGAGTGTATATAACTTATTTTACCGATCTTTCTTTTTATCTTTCTTAGAATGTTCAGGTAAACGATGACAATTTTGCTGCAGAGTGCCTCCGTAGTCACAATCACTACAGAGCTCAACATGGTGCATCCCCTCTACACCTATCGGTTTCTGTAAGTCACTACTTTCTATTTCCTCAAAGCGATGAATGGAACTACAGTCGGGCCTCTATATAACGAAGTCTCTAAATCTCGGGAAAAGGTTCGTTATATGGAAAATTCGTTATAGAGAGGTTCATCTTTTAATATACTTTATAAATCACAAAAAAAAAACAAATTTTAAATTCATAAACACACTATATATTAAAAAAAAGAAATTAATCACTCACACCTTTTTTAAATTAATATGTTTATTTTGTATATCCTACCCATCAAAAAAGAAAGAAAGAAAGAAAAACTGCAAGGAAAACCGGAAAGAAGAATGTCGGAGAATTCAATATTAAAATAATTTTGTACTAAAATGAATGAATTTTAAGGAAATTTTATAATTTAAAGCATGCAAGTAAAATTAAATATACATTATTTTATGATTAGAACACGGGGACACGGGTCAACTCCACTGAGGGTGAAAGAGGATTTTGAAGATTTTACTAGTAAACTGGGCAATAGGGGTTAAATGTTGCACTTCTTGGATGAAACGTCCAGAACTCTATTGCTCTCGGCGAGTTAGGATCTAATAAAACCAGTTCAAGATTTATGACCACTATAAAATGCGTTAAATAGAAAAAGGGAAAACAAAAATTGAATCACAATAGAAAAAGTTCGTTACATAGGAAATGCACTTCGCTATAGAGAGGTTACTTTACGAAGAAAATCTTGAAAGGTTCAATGTTCCAGGAAAAAGTTCGCTGTGTACAATAGAAAAATTCACAATATAGAGGTTCGTTATATAGATGTTCGACTGTATTTATATATAAAGCCATAAAAAAGCAAATTTTCCTCTTTAACATGTAACAGGGAGTTAAATATAATTTGAATTCAAGGAAAATTGTTTGATTCGGATAATTTTTTATTTCTGTTCTTTTGTAGTTTTTAGTGTTTTCAAGTATCCGAACACGTTCAGAGTACATTTTTAAAAATCACATACTAAAATATTATAAATACTTTTTGAGGGATCAATAACAATGCATATTAATACTTAACCACAACAGTAAAGAAAATGAATTATCTCTTTTTTACAAAAATAGCAATTATAAGTAAAATTTTAGAAATTTTGTGAAAATTCTTTAAGGCAGTTAGAGGGGGAAATTAAACTTTTTACCAACAAAAGTATTATTAAGATGAAACTACATACGTCTATTTAAGCAATGTACTAAAATTTTAATGTTTTATTAAAATATAAAAATTTTAGAGCTTTTCAAATAAATCAGTGAAATAACACGTCATAACTCAACAAATACACATATTGTAAGAATAATTTTAATACATTCCCTAGAAAGTAATATATAATCAGGATCAATATCTTCATAAAAATAAATTTATAATACTTCGAGTTATCAGACTCGCCATAATATTATACATTTCGAATTAATTGGAACTAACATATTTTTCTTGTCTGAGTTGGTATGCGATTACCAGTGATGTCCCGAACTACCTTTAATCAGTTATATCTGCCTAAAGGTACTTGGTGTGGTAGTTAGAAGAGGGGTGCCAGCTCAGGTGTCGTCCACGTCACTTGATCATGGTTCAAAATTACGTGGTCCATCGCCAAAAGCCCTCGTGTAGCTGAACAGTGCGACGTTAATATTCAGTCACTCACTGCCAAGAGATAGTGTAACGAATCAACTTTGACTAAAATTTACTCGTTTAACTGGTTTTAGTGTATCAGTAGCTCAGTTGTGGGCATTTCAGAGTGGCAGCTGGTGGTTATAATTTTGCGTTCCGTATAACACGTATTACTTTTGCTTGTTTACAGATGGATATTGCTCCAAGGAAGCTTTCAAAAATAATCATTCTTAACAAGCACGCCTCTGTAACTGTGAGAGATGTAGCTACGGTAGTTGGTGTGCGCAAATCAAGTGTTACAAGAATTTTAAGAACATTTCAAGACTTCGGAACATCCTCTCTAAAAATAAAAGGAAAATGTGGGTCCAAATGGAAAACTACTCCAAAAAATGATGAAATTCTAATAAGAAATTGCAGAATAAATCCAAGGAAGACAAGCATAAACCTTCGGAAGGTTTTATTAGAGTATAGTGTTGAAGTGAATACCTCAATTTTACTCAAAAGCTTCTGAAAATTAATAGTAAGGCAAACAGCTCGAAGATAAAACAGTTTCTATCTCAGAAAATAATGCAAAAACGTTAAGCATAGGCCAAAAAATACCGATCTTGGACTGTTATCGACACAGTTCGATCGCAGTTGAAACATATTTATTTGTGAATAGATGCAAATCAAATGCAGTAAGACTGAAGGAAAGGGAAACTCTGTTACCAGATCATACCCAACAGAATGTAAAATTTCCTCCTGAAGAGATGTTTTGGGGGGTTTTCATAACAGATGACACTGGAAATTTAGTTCCTCTTAAGGTATCCGACTACGTTCGGGACCGTGATTTTAAAAAAGCGCATGAATGGATAATTTTCATAATATTTAGTGTCACTTACATTTATAAAACTGTTTTAAGAACATTATGACAAAAGAAATTATTTAAATATACTATTTTGGAAAAAAATTAACTTAGAATGACCTTTTCTTAAAACGTTCTCTTTTTACAAAAAATTCTGTTTGCTTATATAAAGACTTCTCCAGAGAGTCTGAGCTAGGCTATTTTTGAAAAATTCACATTATTTTCAGAGTTACCACCAATTAAAATAATTATCGGCATTTTTTCCTTAAAATTTCTCCCCTCTGTTGCAGTAAAATACGGATAAATCCACTTCTAAGTTATATATTTCAAAAACTCTAGTTCAGCCTCTGTACAGAGGTCTGAGCTATATACAGACAAAATATTATTATAATAGAAGCATTTTTCATAAAAAGGAGAATGTTTTGACAATGGGTCGTTCTATGTTCATTTTTTGTCAAAATAATGTACTTCAATAGTGTTTTATTGTAATACTATTCTTAAAAAAATTTTATATATGTTTTCTAATCTAAGTAACACTAAATATCATAAATATTATCTATTTATACACTTTTGTAAAATCACGGCTCCGAGCGTAATCGGGTACCTTAAAGGCGTGATGAATTCTGTCAAATACAGAAAAATATTACGTTGTAGGATTGTTCAGTTCATGATAACATTTGACGGAACATTTCAACAGGACTTCGCTCTTTGTCACAATTCAATATCAGTCCAGACTTTTATGCAGGAAAATAAAATACAAATGCTTGTTTGGCCTAGTGTTTCACCAGACCTAAACCCTATTGAGAACTTATCGCGTATTCTCAAGAATCGCTTAGCTAAGATGAGTTGCACGACAATAGAACAGAGGATAAAAATTGCTATATAATTCCTCGATAATAAAGTCAAGAACATGTGCATTACTCTAGCGGAGTTAATGCCAAAACGTGTTCAAGAAGTAATTTTTGCTAAAAGAAGGCATATTTCGTACTAATAAAGAGATTTTTCAGCCTTCCTGCGATATGCAATGATTAAAAGCTAAGGTTTTAGAAAAAATAGTTTCTTCCTGCTTGTCCCAATTGATTTGAACAGTGTAGTAGATGCTGAACCTTTGAAATGCTCTCTTCTGGTAGATGGAAGTCCCACATTTCCCGTTTTTGTGTAAATGTATCTAATTTATTATAATTCGACCTCTAGGTTCGTAGATTGATTGAATATTAACGTCGCACTGTTCAGCTACACAAGGGCTTTTGGCGACGGACCACGTAATTTTGAACCATGGTCAAGTGACGTGGACGACACCTGAGCTGGCACTCCCCTCTCCTAACTACCACACCACACCAACGGGAGGACGTTTCAGCTCTCGACAGATTTAACGTACATCGCTGCCCTACACGGTGGGTCTTTAGTGGTACTGGGCTCAAACCCGTGACAAAGCAAGCCACAGTCCGATACCTATACCACTCGGCTACCGCGGCCGTTCTAGGTATGTAGAAACAAAATAATGTATATTTTGTAAAACCCAAAAGATTGCTTTATTCAATAAAATAGAAAAAAAATTAAAATGGTGTGTGTGTTTTGAACGAAATGGGTAATTTCAGCGTGTTCGAATACCTTAAATTTGTTTTATATTTTACACTCTGTTGACTTTTTTTTTAAAAAAAAGAAAACTTAATAACTTATCTATTCCCAACTATTACTATTTTAAGATTAGATGCAAATGACAATATAATGAGAAAAAATATTATATCTTTAGCATTTTGATAATCTTTATTGTAAGAATATTTATTCGTATATAATGAATATTCTTAAAGAATTCTCTCAAAAGATAATAGGTAAATTAACTATTTTAAATAGGGAGAGTAATTAATTTTTTCGAGCCGATTCTTGTGTTTAGCAACTTCCTGTAAATTATTTATTTTTGTTTTGCCACCTTAAAATTATTACAAATTCGTGAACGCGATTTTAATTTTATGGAATTTCTGAGTATCTTTCTCAAATCTAGACAATAGCAATGTTTACAATTCAACCAAGTTCAACTAAAAATAAAGAACCAGGGGCGTAGCTATCGCCATATCAGCCGTATCAATAATATGGGGCCCCCCAAACTTCAGGGGCCCAAAACTGTGCAAGTAAAAAATGAGTAATGTTAAGGGGCCCTGAAAAAGGACTCTCAAGAAATTTTGATACAGAGCCAAGTACGACTAGCTACGCCAGTGTCAGGAATTAAGATCCCTTTATCTTTATATATATATAATTTTATTTATATATATATAATTATTATTAATACATTTTATTAAAAGTAATGGATGATGTTAATTTTAATAATTCGTCAATAAGTTTTCTGACCTTCAACAAATGTATTTATAAATATTTTCAGGGTGGAAAAAGCAATCAAATAAAAACCTTTATATTTTTCGATTTCTATAAAAAAAACTGTTCTTATTGAAAGTAGGTTCAATAAAGAAAAAACAAATAATAATTTTTAAGATTTCTAAAAGTGGCGTAAGTCTAAAAGATTTTATCGACAACGTTTAAATTGTAAAATATAAGAAGGAGAACTGATTACAGATTGAAATTAATTTTGTTTAGAAATGTTAATTCAAAATAAAAATTAATGTCTTACCACATGCAACCAATTTTTAAATTTCTTTTATGTGCTTTGATTTTCCTCGTACTTTTATTAAAGTTATTTATAAATTTACTGAATAAAAAAAAATTAATTGATTAATAGAATACTTTTATCATTCTTCACATCTGTTTCGATAGAACGAAAAAAAACTTTGGTTAACAGGAATCTTGATATTTCTATGAAAAAAAGAATTATTTTTATAATTACTGTAAAGAGTGTTTTGATTCGTATTATCCTTAAATGGCTTCTGCAAATTCTTTTTTAATTATTTTCTGTTTTCAAAAAATAGAGGGAATAATATATTATCTTAAATATTCTAATTTTCTCTGTTATATTTAAATACCTATCTTATTTAAAATCTAGGATTTGTAATTTTTATTTTTAGTTGTCCACAGTTTAGAGTCAGTTACCTAGATTAATATTCATTAAATAATACAAAAGTAGAATTAATAATAATTTAAGAGCTTATTTAAAATATAAGATTAATTTTTTTTGAGAATTGCGCAAAGGTGTAGATAGAAATTAGTCATCAATTATTAAAAAGAGAATTTTTGATCAGTTATTACTAAGAATAGTTTAAATTAGTTAATTTAAACTATTTTCATTAAAGCATTTACAATTATTTCATAGTAGCATAAAGGAAAATAAAATAAAATATTTAAGATCCAATTTTAAATTATTCATATTTAGGTCAGAAAAATACCGATATACTAAAAAAGGAAATATTTGTTAATATTTTGAAAACAAAATAAGCATGCTTATTTTTTCGGTTGTTAAAACTGTCAAAGGAATAACTTCATATGACGTCATAGTCACATGATAGATGCAATCACGCGTTTCCAGCCAATTACTCCTATAATCTCACTGTTGCCATATTTTGAGTTTTACAGAATTCTTGAAAAAGTACATGTTTGTTAACTACAACAACGGCCACAGGTAAATAAAAAACACTTGGTTAAAAAAAACTATATACTGTTTTATGTCCTTTTTAACGATTTTGAAGAATCTTAATACTTCGACATGTTTGTCCCATTATTAAATTTGAAATTGCATTAGGATCTTACTAGTACAAGAATAGATGTATAAGTCTGTGATCCGTTTTGAGTTCACTAGAAAACACGTGATTACACTGATCACGGGACCATCATGAATTTAGCCCATTTCTTTCAAATTTTAGACAATTTTTTTGTCATATGCATACCACAAAATTCTTAGGTCTTCTTATTTACAATAAAAAAAAAACAGCGAAAAGAATATTTTAATAAGTCACAAGAATTAATTTTAAATACATTAAAACCAATTTTGTTACATTTTTTTTAAAAAAAGAAAGGACACGATTTTATTAAATTGTCTACGAAGGAAAAATAAAGCTCCATTAAAAGAAAATTCTAATTCGCCAGAGAAGCCGAATTATTAAAAAGATTTCAAATTTCTAAGCAAAAAACAAAACAAATAAATCGAAGAATTGTGAATACTTACCTTTAAATAAAGAAGTCAATACTTTTATTGATTCTAAAAAACACACATTGTATCATACAGAAACAAGGAATATACTAAATTAAAATCGGCTACATGTTGCCTTTTGACCCTACAAAATATCAATAAAAAGATTGCGTTTGTTAAGCCTTATCATGAAAGATAGCTGGTATTTAATGTTTATCGTATAAGTTCAAGACGATACGTGAAAAGAAAAAATCACATTTTATATAACTCTCCATAATTACGTAATAATACTGGAATTGTTTGTGATCATTCTACTCACCTGTTGCACGTGTTTTGTTAAGAACAATTTTATCAGTTACTTTTTAGACATTCATTCTTATTCAGCAATTTTCCATCTTTTTTTGAAGCGAACTTCCGAAACGAAAATCGAATAAACCAAATATATATATATACATACATAGTTAAAAAATTAAATGCTAGAACTTTAATATGGAAATGGATTTCTTGTGCATTTATTTTATGCAATAAAAAATATTTTATTGCGGTGACATGCCTCAACTATTATATCAATTAATTTTCTATGTGCAAGAAAGCATGAATATATTTTGCTGAGGATTAAAATATTAATTTTTTAAAATGTTCAGATTTTTTGTAGCATCAGTACAAAACCAATTAATGGCTAAGAAGGGACCCAATTAAGATACTCGAGTACTTATATATATTCTAATTTTATTTTTATGTTACTTATCACCAACTAATTTCTGCTAAGAAAATCTTCTCATTATGAGAATTGCTTTATCATAATTTGTTTTTAAAAGTCATCATGAAATTCAAGACTTTTAAATTTCGCAAAACTCCCCTGAAGAATTTTTTAAGATCTTAAAAATTGATTTTATAATTGTTTATTTGAAATTGTCTTAAAATAAATTTTTTTTAAATCTGATTGCGAAATGGCATAAACATCTGGCGATATAAACATTTTTACGCCAACCTTTAAGTAACTACTTCCGAATGGGCTACATTCATGTGACGTAATATTCACATGATAAATGCAATCACGTGATTCCGCCAATCAGTTCATAAATTCATGTGACGTCATAGACACGTGATAAATGCAATTGCGTGGTTCCAGCCAATCAGCTCATTGCTTCGCTGTTGCCAACTTTTGCTTTTCGCAGAAACTTTCTTTTAAAAAATAGATATTTTTCAACAATACTAACGCACAAAGGTAAACTAAACTTATTTTGAAAATACATGTATAGTAAGTGTACTTTTTAATTTTGAAAAAGTGCGATACCCCCCCCCCTGCCCGGGGGTACCATCTCTTCATTTACGCGACCTACATTTGTAGAAGGACATGACTGATCACTCGAGTTAGCCATAATCAACTAATTTATTATGATTCCAATATATTGATCCAAACAACACAAGTCTTACTAGAGGGGTGTAATCAGGAGTGATACAACGTATTTCTTAATTCTAAATAAATAGCGCCTGAAATCCTAATCACTTACCTTTATTAGAAGTTATCCTAAGAATCTTTATCTGCCTTAAATTCCTTAACTCGCTAAAGCCCGTTATTTAATTACGCTTCTGTGTTTAATATCTTACCAGTAGCTCACGGCTTTTAGCATTTAAGCTTTCTGTCTCTTTCTTCTATTCTACCATTCCACCACGCGAATATTAAAGCTCCATTATATATCTATTAACTAATCTGCATATAGCGGTTTCTTCTTGAGAGGATTGGATATGAAATAACTCAATTCTGGCCCCAAAGATTCCCCAAGAGGATTAATAGGAAGAACGCGATAAAGCCCAGTCACAAAAGTTTTTGAAACATTAGTTTGAATAACATTTGTACATTTTTACTCAATTATCAAATTCGAATTTTTATCTTAAGGTATCCGACTACGTTCAGAACCGTGATTTTGCAAAGCGCATAAATGGATAATTTTCATGATATTTTTAGTGTCACTTAGATTATAATATATGCATAAAATTGTTTTAAGGACATTTTGACAAAAAAATTTTATTTAAATACAATACTTCGGCAAAAAATTAACTTAGAATAATCTTTTTTCCAAATGTTCTCCTTTTGTGAAAAATGCTTCTATTATAATAATATTTTGCCTGTATGTAGCTCAGACCTCTGTACAGAGGCTCAACTAGAATTTTTGAAATATATAACTTAGAAATGGGTTTATTCATATTTTACGACAACTTAGGGGTGTATTTTAAGATAAAAACGCCAATAATTATTTCAATGGGTGGTAACTGAAAATATTGTGAATTTTTCAAAAATTCTTGTAAAGCCTCTGCAGAGAAGTCTGAGCTATATACAGGCAATATATTATTATAATAGAACCATTTTTCACAAAAGGAGAACATTTGGTAGAAAGATTATTCTAAGTTAATTTTTTGCCAAAATTATATATTTAAATAAGTTTTTTTAATCAAAATGTCCTTAAAACAATTTTATGCATGTATTCTAATCTGAATGACACTAAATATCATGAAAATTATCAATTTATTCGCTTTTTAAAAATCACGGTTCCAAACGTAGTCGGATACCTTAATATTACAAATAGATTAACAAATCTAATGTCACAGTTTTGAATTCCACACAGGACAAGTTACCATCATAAATTTAACCCATTTAACAAACACAAAAAAGGTGTAATTGAATTCTATTATTTCATTATATTTGACAGGTGTCAGCTATTGCCCAAGAATGGGCGAACAGGTTATCAGTGGAGGATCATTTTCATCACAGCAATCATCCACAGTACGGAGAAAATTTTTTGTTACTTACATGAGTAATACTTCCAAACCGACAGTCACAGGTGAGTATGGAAATGTCTTCTTCGTTGTAAACCTCGTAATTTTCCGTCATTATAAACGCTTACGAAAATAAACTTTCATTTATTTTCTTTTTCAAATATTTACTAACCAGCTCTTTCAATCGCAGACATCAAATAGTTATTTTAAATTAACAGTTTATATATAATGCACACGCTCCTTTTTCTCTTAAGGCTGTTTTCGGTTAATGTTAAAAAATAGGACCCAAATTTGGAACACTTTTTCAGATATAAAAGAAATGAAAAATTAATATGATATTCTGGATTCACTATCCTTTAGAGAGCAGCATTTTTTATCATACTTCCCATTTTTAACAAAGTGGATTCATTTTTTTCTGGTATAAAATGTGTTTCGCATTTTTATCCTATACCGTAATGTTAAATGGGTTTTGCTTTCACGTATTAAAACAAAAAAGAAAGTATTCACGGAATATTTTGAAATTTTTTAAAAACATTATATTATTAACAGAGGTTCGAGTTATAATACTGTGAATTTCCATGAACAGTGGGTCATTTTTCTATCTGAAAATGTACTTCGCGTTTAGTTAGAGCTCTCGTACTTTTACCGAAGGCAGCCTTAATTCTCTGTTCAAATCAACTTCATAACAAAAGCTTACAAATTTAATTTACCAGAATAATAGTATAAATTCAACAATTTGGAACTTAAGTTTTATTTATTTTGAACAAATATATTTATATATTCAAAGGCGAATTTTTAAAATAAAATTCAACAATTCATCCATCAAACATAGGATTTTAATATTAACGATTAACATGTGTATATTTAAATTAAGGCTATCTTCTGTTAATGTTACAGAATGGGGCCGAATTTGGAATATTTTTTCAGATATAAAGATACTGAAACATTAATATTATATTCTGGATACACTACCCTGTAGAGAATCACTTATTTTATCATATTACTCATTTTTATCCGAGTTGACACATTTTTGCTTTTATAAAATGTGTTTTGCATTTTTTTCCTATACCGTAATGGTAAATGAGTTATCCCTTCGCATGTTAAAAGGAAAAGCTAATTATTTATGAAATATTTTGAAATTTTAAAAACACTATATTATAAACAAATGCACGAGTTACAATGTCACAATTTTTTATAAAAGTTGAGGCATTCTTTTTCTGTCCGGAAATGTACTCCTCATCAAGTTCACACTCTCGTACATATGACGAAAACAGCCTTAGTGTATAAAATTATTTCGAAAAATTCCATTTCTTCATTTTAAAACTCCAACAGACTTCGAACTCAACATCCATTCTATAGAATCAATCTAATTATTTTAAAAACCATTTTGACAAGTTACCACAGTCTCAATGCTAAATATCATTTGACAATAGGAATATCAATATCAATACAAGTCAAAATGTTACAAGTAAATATTGTACGAATATAAATAGTACAAATCTTAATATATAAAAATCTTCTATGCGTTTGTTTGTCACTTAACTCCTCCTAAACGGCTGGACCGATTTCGATGAAATTTTTTGAGTGGGTTCAAGTAAATTCGAGAATAGTTTAGATTCAGAATTCGGTCCAATATCGCAATTAATTAAAAAGATATTAATTAAAAACATTCAAAAAATACAACTCAATATTCACCTGCATTGTTGTAACAACGCTATTGTTATAAACAAGTAAGATAAAAAAAAATTTAAAAATCAATTCCTACTTAGATCAACCAAGAAAAAATTTATTTTAGCTACTTTTTATTAAATAGTTACAATTAATATAAATATGTATAGACATATGACAGAATCACAACATTAAGTGGTAATTCATTTTTATTAATTATCATTAAAGTATCGTATTGTCATCCAAAACAATCGTGTATATAAAATTTCCTTTCAACTGAATGCTTTAACACATGAGAAAAAAAACCCTTTTCAAATTTTGACATAAGTCGCCAAAAGGGTCGCTAAGTCGCCAACGTGGCTGTATTTGTAATTTTTTTAAATAATTAGTTTTAATCAATTAATTTTTATTAATTATAATTAAATTATTGTATTGTCATCCAAAATAATCATGTGCATTACATTTCAGCTCAATGGAGCGCTTTAAAATGTATTTTATTAACGATGGAAAATTCCACAAAGATAAATTAATAAATAAACAAACAAACAAATAACATATGTATAGAGATCGTGAGCTAATAGCAGGAATTGAAAAAGACGTAAGTTGGCGTCGAAAATTGATTTTCAGCCAAACTGGCCAAACCCGTTCTTTATTGTTACTAAAATGCAGACGATTCACACTTTTTAGCGCGCGTTTTTAATTAATATCTTTTGAATTTAAGATGTGTGTACAGGACAACGTCTGTCGGGTCCTCTAGTAATATATATTATAAAAATATAATATATATTAAAAATAAATAGAAATATTAACATTTAAAAATATTTACACTGCTATTAGTCAAAAATATTTTTAAGTTGATAACTATAACGTTCAATATAACCGAGCCAATACAAATATAACGATCTCCTCCCTCACCCCAAAAAAGAATATCGTAATGCCGTATGACGTAATATGAGCAGCAGAGCAACGTTATTTCAAAATCTCATTTCTTTGTTTCTCAACGCAAACAGATTTTGAACATAAAATTTGGAACCAATGTGTTCTAAAAACTATTTTGACAAATTGCCGCAATCTGAATACATAATATTGTTTGACAATATGAATATATATCAATATGGATTCAAAATGTTGCAAGTAAATATGAAATGTTGCAAGTAAATATTACACGAATATAACTTGTACAGGCAATATAATAAAGTATATCATTTAAAATGAACAGAAATAATATTTAAAAATATATTTATACTGTTAAGTTGTCAAAAATATTTTTGGTGTTAAGTTGATAATTATTAAATGCTCTTATAACTCAGAGCTACTACAAATATAATGATTACCCCAAAAAATACCGTCATGCCATATGACGGAATACGAGCCTCAGAGTATTAATCTTTCTTAAAAAAAGAAAAGAAAAAGAAATTCTTAAATTTGCTTTTTTATATAAACACACACACACACTCTGCATGGATTATTTTTTTATAAAAAGCTATTTCACTTACTTGAACTACGAATAATGAACTACAGAAACCTATGTAAACATCGAAAGATGTTTTTGATCCACCACCTGCCATTTTGTTTGGACGGGATTCAGAAGTTTAAACTGCGTGTTTTCTTTCTGTTTATCCCAATCGCTTACATAAAAAAACAAATATTTTTAAAAGTAAACAATGAAAATAATTTACCTACACACTGTGTATCCAAACACCTATTTAAACGAAATACATTTTACCTTCAATGCAAAGACTGCATGATCTTGACCAATTTAATCGAAAATAGAAAAGAATTTTCACTTTGAACTTATCCTCTAAGCTATTTTAAGGAATTATTTGATTAATTAATTAGAACTGGAAGTCAAATATTAAGGATTTTTACTCGTTCACTTAAAATTATAAAAGGAATTTTTAATGAATAACTTACACAAAAAAGTAGAATTTTCTTAAGCTATCTGAAGTGAAAACAATTATTTAAATCATATTAAAGTAAAAATGCAGGAATCATATGAGTTTGTTATATTCCTTTTACTACATTTAATTAAAATACATGTGAGTTTTTTATTCTTATATATCATTACATCTTTGTTTTATGACTTTTTTCACTTCTCTTCATGATATTTATAAAAAGTTTCGCATAAGAGTAATATCGTTTGTACTTTCTTCCCAAGCGATTTTTATTAATGTTAGAGTAAATTTTAAGAAAATATTCTTAAAGTATTATTCTGCTTTATTTGTAGATTTTATTAAATTGGGCAATAATGGTAAACAAAATTACAGAAATTCTTTTTCAGTCTTCTTCACAGAAGTTACTTTGACTTATTTGATTTTTGACTACGTGTATTCTTAGAAAGAAATTTCTTCGAATAGTAAATAAATCCAAGTAGCTTAAGAAATTTTGAAGACATCGATGCATTTTATTTGAAAGGATTGAAAAATACATTTATTTTTAATTCTAGTGTTTAATTGCGATACTATACGTGACCGTCCAAAAACAAAAATACTGTTATCTGATCTAGACTGAAGAGAGCTTTTACTTTTCTCTGTTTCAACTCGAAATTAAGAATTAAAAAAATCTTTAAACATTTGTGATAGTTATTTCAATACTCATCCGTCATCAAGGGGCTATTTCTTACCTTTTTTTTATAAATGTAAATTTTAAGAAAAAGTATCAGTTAGGTAATGAGACTCGCCTCTCATTCTAGTTTAAAATTTTGAAGCTCGTCTGAGTATGCAATTATAAAGTATCCTAATAGACCTAATTTAATATCTTAATTCTGTGGATTCTTAAGCCAAGAAAAAGATCAGGTTTCATATTTCTCTAATATATCCGAATTGATTTTTTCTTTACCTAGCAATTAAATGCAACAAATAAAAAATACTAATAAAAGGCAATTAAAAAAAACTATCAATTATCTTTTCAGGACAGCAAGTGGTGGAATCCTGGTACTCAGAGCACGTGTTTTAT
The DNA here is from genome assembly GCA_019973935.1 of Trichonephila clavipes. Classification (NCBI taxonomy): domain Eukaryota; kingdom Metazoa; phylum Arthropoda; class Arachnida; order Araneae; family Nephilidae; genus Trichonephila; species Trichonephila clavipes. The sequence continues at coordinate 124,063 of BMAU01000859.1, read as the reverse complement.
CCGGTCGATGGACATATCACTCGTGAAATAATTGCAAAAACCGGTAAGTGAAGTTCAGAAATAAAATGCTTTATTAAATATGTTTCAAAGAATAGTTTTAATTGCTTAAAGGAGACTACGTTCGGAAACGTAATTTTGAAAAAACGTATAAAACGATAATTTTTTTATATTTAGTGTCAGTTGAATTATATGGAATAGACATATATAAAATTGTTTTAAGTACATTATTACACGTAAAATTATTTAAATGCAACTTTTTCGGCAATAAATGAACAAATGACATTTTCAAAACATTCTTTTTTTATATGGAAAAGACTTCTACAGTAATAATTTTCCTATGTATAGCTAGGATTTCTCAACAGAGCCTGAACTGAAATTCTTGAAAAATCCCCATTATTTTAAGAGTTACAATCCATTAAAAGAATAGCAAGCGTTTTTTTAGACTAATATAATAAACTATGAATAAATCCCTTCTAAATTATGTATTTCAAAAATTTTAGTTAGACCCCGGTATAGAAATCTTAGCTGTATAGAGGCATTTTTTCTTCATGTTTTACCAAAAAAAAAATATATTAATAAAATGGCATTTAAACTCCTCCCCCCCTTAATAATGTTAAGGGTTGCCCAAATGAAAAATGGACAAGTTGAATAAAAAGTATATCTTTATTGGAAATCAAAATAAATCCCCATGGGCATTATAACACAGATTCCATCGTTTCAACAGTAGGTCTATGCCATCGATGTAGAAAGATCGTGATTGATTCTCGAGGAAATCCTGCATAGCTTCCCAAAACCTCCTCGTCCGAATGGAAACTTAATGCTCTCTTAAGTAGAAAAAAGTGAGTAAGGTTTCAGACAGACAAACCCGGAAACAAAAAATCTGTAACAGATTTTTTTTTAAGGTTGACTGGGTTTCACGGGAGACATTGGGTCCAGCATTGTTATAGAGATCTGATATCATCTGCCGCCCTTCACGAAAATGTCTGTACCAATTGTCCAAACTAAGTAGTGCTTGCCATAGACTGTCCCATTCGCTGGTGCCCGCAGCCAGCTCAGCTTCCGCAATCAGAAACCATACAGAGCACGCATTGTTCGAATCTTATCACGACTTTACTTTTGATGTGTTTCCTCAACCACGAACATGGTTCATTACTGCTCATGGTATGCGGTGTACACCTCATACCTTCCTTTATATTCATATTCGGTGGCGCTGGCTGCTATAACTGCAAACATTCTGATGCAATTGCACGTGTCCACTTTTCATTTTGGAAACCCTTATATATATATATATATATATATATATATATATATATATATATATATATATCCTAATTCAACTGACACTAAATATAAAAAAATTATCGTTTTATACGTTTTTTCAAAATTACAGTTCCGAACGTAGTCACCTAAAGAGACATTTTTAATAATGAAATCAGAAAACCATGCATTTTTGAATATTGAGTTTTGTTTATCCGGATCCATATTTTTTTCAAATCCTTGCCAGATCAATCAAATCACATTTTCTGTCGTCGAATCTCTTTCTTTATCAAGAAAGTCTGTTTCCTACTACGCATAAACAATATTTCTTAATTCTCCACGAAAACTTTACAAATAAATGAAAGTTATAGCATCCATTTTAAGTAACACGCTCTTTTATTACACAAAAGCTACTGCAGTAAGACTCGTATCAGACAGCCATAGCTACGAACTCCAAGACAAAATTCGAATTACGGAATTATTGTTTTTCACAAATTTTACTCCACAAATCAGTTGCAAAAAAGTTATAAGAGAAATCATTTTTTGTATGTAAGCTACCCATCAAAGAAGCCTTGGATGAAAAGTACCGGTTGTTTCTCTCTAAAAGAATATCGGAGTTTTTAACGCCTTATAGTATTCATCGCATTCATCATATTAATATGACTCATACATCGAATGAAAGAGCACCTGAAACAGTTTTGTTTGAAAGCATGTATGTGTGTGCGCGCAAAACGCACACTAATTTCGCTATCTTTTTCGCCGATCAGCGCGATAGTAGAAAAATGTTGACTTTTAACAGAAAGCATTTTGTATTCTCCAGTTTACAAAGACAGAATCTGCTATTACTGTACAACGAGTGTTCCGTATTAAGTTATGTTGTTAACCGCCAAACGATAATAGCATTCGTAGGTAGTATCATCCGTTTGAAACAACTGGCTGGCTGTGTAAAGAACACGGGATGACCAAGGCTGTAGCTGGTAACCAACTGTAACGGTTTTTGCCTATCTTGGTGCTCTACAACTACAGCTATTTCCTCAATTAGAAGAAAGTGAACCAGATAACTTCATTTGGCAGCAAGATTTAGCAAGCACCGCCTCACTGGCATCTGTCAGTACGCTATTGGTTAAACATCACTGTACCTGACCAATGGATTGGCCGCAAAGGCCCTCCCGATAAAGCTTGTTTCGCATGGCCTCCATGTTTACCCGATGTGACAGCACGTGATTTTTATCTGCGCAGGTTCATAAAGGATTGTGTGTACGTTCCTCCGCTACCAGCTGACCTAGCAGACTTAAGATACAGGATTGTATCTTGAAGAGGCTGTTGCAAGAATTTCCTCAGACACACTAAAAAAGTTTGAGATGAACTCGCCTGTAGACTTGTTGTGTGTCGTGTGACGAATGGGGCTCACGTTGAACATTTGTAAACATAGAGGTAAAACTGTTTCAGTTACTCTTTCATTCAATGTATGAATTATACTTGTAAGTTATGCGTACTAAATAATATAAAGCGTTAAAACTCAGATACTGTATATATATATATATATATATATATATATATATATATATATATATATATATATATATATATGTCAGGCCCCAGGCCTGCTGGTAAAATGAGGAGAGCATCATCTCAATAAAAACGTCTTTATTTCGCTTCAATCACATAAAATCCAACATGGCGGCCCTTTTGCGCAACCGGGTGGTACAAAAGATAACATATCGGCGAGAAGTCACCAGCTAAGCCTTTTCGAGTATGCGTTCTCCTTCGAAAGCTGGGGGTCACATTGGGAAAAAAAACTGGGTTAATAAATAACCCTCCGTCCCATATCATAATGTATTCGCGTCCTTAAAGTGGGTATTGGGAATTACAAAAATACAATTGAAGTTTAACACATATACAAGACAAATTAAAACATATATAAAACAAGATGAAACAGTCTTTGGCAGTTGTCAAAGTCCCCTTAATGTTGTTTCACAGTCCTTGTAATTGTTGCACAGTCCCCATTAGAGTTTAAAGCAACAGCTCGCGAGGAGCCGTGCATCACTTATCTGTTGGCTCCGGGCATGATGATTTATGGGGTGCACTGGTCGAGGAAGTGACATCATCGCTTGTGAAGTAAAGGCAATCAGTCCAGTTGAGGAAAATTCCCGTCGTCGAAGTAGTGGAAGCACTGTGGTTGGATGAAGCAGTATGTGAGTAGGCCTCTCTATTGGATGAGCATTAGTGTCGCAGTCGTTGCAAGGGGGGGTAAGAATGTTAGGGTCAGAATGAAAATTTACCGCGTGGTAAATAAGACTAAGAAGACTTAGTCTCTTGCTCCGTCATATTGATTGAGGAGTTCGTTAATTTGTTTGACGATTTCAGATTTAGTGAGTGAGGTCGTTATAGTATTTTTATTGTGACTGGGAGTTGGTGGAGCGGGTTGTGGTGTAGTTAGGTAACTGATGTGTTGTACAAGTGTTGATAGGGCATGAATCGTTTGTTGTAACGTTTGTGTTATTAGGTTAAGACAGTCGTTTTGGGTGTTTGCACTTTGTGTAGGTAAGAGAAGTGGGGTGGGTATTTCCTTGAGAGTTTGGTTATCGGTTGCGGTCGTCGCGGGTGGTGCCATCTGTTGTGTTGTGTTGGAGTTAGAAGTTTGTTGTGTAGCTTGTGCGTATGATATGTTGGGCCTGATAAAATTGTTCAAGATGTTCAAGTTAGATTTAACGTTAGAGCCTTTGCGTGGTTTGGGGAAGAGGGGCATTTACTGTAATTGGCCATGTGGCCGTAAGCTTGGCAGTTGATGCAGAAGGGGTATCCAGCTTCTTGATCTGGCAGTCCCTGGTTTGGTGTTTTTGCCGCATTTAAGACATTTAGGTGTTAAATGACAGTGGTGCTCGCTCCACTTTTAAATAGGCTTATTTACCCACAAATCCTTACGCGATGGTTAAGAGTTCGCTCTATTTTCATTTATTACTTCCTTAATTTTGAATCTAGACTTTTCAAACCTGACACACACACACACACACACATATATATATATATATATATATATATATATATTCGTTTAGGTAGCAAACATGACTACCTAGCACTTACATCATGGGTTGTAAAGAATTTTAATAAGCGACTGAAACATGATAAAGGAGGGGAATATAAAAGAATAAAAACCTTTAAAAAGAAGATTTAAAAAGGGAAAAACAAAAAGAGTAACTTGCATTTTGTATGTAAATTGTCGTTGAAAAATATGGGATTGATTGATTATTAACGTCGCACTGTACAGCTACACGAGGGCTTTTGGCGACGGACCACGTAATTTTGAACCATGGTCAAGTGACGTGGACGACACCTGAGCTGGCACCCCCCTGAAAAATATGGGAACCAGGATAAGAAAATAGAATGAAGAATTTCTAAACACAGAAAAAAAAGGAAATTTTAAAGCACAAGAAATGTTTTCAAAAAATTTTAACAAAAATAATTTGAGACCGAAAGAATTAAGCACTAAACAAACGATAAATCACTGTAGAATGTGTAAAAATTACGAAATCATTTATTAAAATTAAGACAGTGGAAATTCGCAACATGTTACCAGTAAAAAAAAGTTACCTTTTTATAAAGAAAAAAAATAAGGATCACATATATACATAAACATTATTGAAAACACAGTTCCGAACGATAAAAATTAAGGTAACCATATTCTAATGTTATCGCCCAATTTGGCAAAAATCTGAAACATCTGGTAGCGTACCGATATCACATTAGTAGCATTAAATGTTAGGTAGTAATAACAAACGAACACTACCAACTTACTATCAAACGATTTGTAAGAAAATATTAAATTAAGGAATAGCAAGAAAAATGTTTCAATGACGAGTTCATACATTGCAAAAAATAATACATCTTTAAATGATCAAAAGTTTTATCTAAGTTCTTTAACATTCCTATATATCAAAAGATATCAGAGCTACAGTTTGTACAGAAATATAACATGATAAACACTATTTCACTGCTGATCAGTTAATTTTAAATGAAGATATATGTATGTTTAAACATTTATCTTTTCTAACAAAGCTTAAAATCTATTTCCAGAACAAGAAAAAAAGAAATTTTAAAACTTATAGATAAGAAAATCAAATAGGAAACGTAGAAGTTTAAAAAAGATTATCAGGTTTTTACTCTGTTGAATTGCAGAAAGTAATGCTTCCACAATTTTGATGCTGTAAATATTACTAATCTAAGATTTAAAGTAAAGAGAAAAGTTAATAAAATTTATTTGAAAAGTTAATAAATTTATTTTTAAAAAATATTAAGTTCTGGAAATTTTTTCTTCACTAATCGGATTCTGAAAATTTTTTGCCTGAAGTGGCGCACTTATCCGGAGGACAGAACTCCCTACCTTTGGTTCCGTAAGCACGTAACATACCGCTGGACTAAAATGATCACCTTAGTCCGGAGGCTGTTACTGGCTTATGCATATGAGGGACACGTGGATTTGTTACAAACAAAGCCGGAACATGTATTATGTGACTTGAAGAAGCACTAACATATCATGACGTCAAACAATTTCACCAAATCAAAAGACGTTGCCAAATACCCCGATATAGGATATTAACAGCTATTATTTCCTTTTCTTTTTTCCACAACCATTCCTTTTCCTTTCTTTTTTTTTTACCCATAACCCCTCCTCCCCATAACCTTGACGATTGCCACGCTTCTGTACTGTCTTTGTCGAACAGGAGCCTCTAAAAATTACTGTTTTTACTGCAATTTACTATCACTCTATTAAAACTTAGAATCTTGGGAAAAAATACAAAACTTGAATACAAAATTAAAAACCATTTCAAGTGGATTCTGAAATCTTTTCATACGTGTCGTGATATGGATTCTAAGAAACTCGTATGCTTACTCAAGTGTCGTCTTCGTCATTTAAACTTGACTCAGATTAAAGGGTAACTATCATGTTGCTAGAAGAATACTTTTATTTATTTATTTATCCAACGCCCGTGTTTGGCTTCTTAACCATTTAATGCCGAGTCTCGAAGAGGGTATTCATCGAGTCCAGTGTATTGGAGCAGGTGGTCGCCATCCATCCAGCCATGGCCGCAGAGCGGGCAGGGCTCGTCGGCAGAAAGGCCAAGCCAGTGGATGTATACTCCCAAAAAATCATGTCCGATGGTTTTGGCGAAAGCGGGTAATCCTTGGCTCTCTCCAGGTGCCTCGGTATAGGACCCACAGTGGTCGAGGTTTCCCATGGCTTTCCAAGGCTCTTGGTTTTTTTGGGTCACGGTGGTAGATTTGCCAGTGTATGTAGATGTAATGCTCTTTGCTCTTCTGAGGGTCAAGGAACTTCCAGTTGAGATGACTCGGCTCCCTGTTTGGCATTTTGGTCGGCTCTCTCATTGCGAGGGAACCCAATATGACTTAGGACCCACTGTAAGGCCACAATCCACCCATATGAAATGAAATCCACAATTTTAGTTCTTCCCTGAATTGTGTTAAGGCAGTCGGTTGGTATGTTACTGCTTAAGGACGAAATTGAAGCTTGGGAGTCGATGAAGAAGACAACTTTTGTAGGAGCTAAGCCAGAAGCTAGTAACTGTGTTGTTGCTTCGCAAACAGCCGAGACCTCACCATCGTATTTGGTGGCGTTTTTCCCCACGTTCAATGAATTCTTATACAGCCAACAGATTCATCCCGCGCCGGCTCCGTTTGAGAATACTAATTCAAATCAATTAAACGCTAAGAGCCATTGAACTGCTACTTTCCCAACACAGTTAATGTTAACATTAAATATGGCAATTAACGCGTTTAAACCTATTTAAATATTATACCTATAAAATCACATATACCTATTTAAATGGTTAGTACAAAAACAAACTTTCTGATTGAAGCTGTTCTCCTTTTTGACAAAGACATATTCACAAAACAATATTAAAGCTATCGACATATGAATAACTGCACATTTAAATTTTTAAAAATTTAAACTTCATTTCCCATTAGTAATTCGGTACTTACGTACTAAACCGTTGACCAATTTCGCCAAACGAAAAGATTTCACCAATTGCAAAATGTCGCCAAATGCTGTCATCGTTACTATAACTGTGTTCGAACGTACACTGGAAAGGTATCCTTTATTTGCTGTATATCGAGACATTTGGTGACGTCTTTTTGTTTGACAAAATTGGTCGACGATATACTACGTAAGTACCACTATTCTAAATAATACAATATCGGTAAAATAATATTTTTAATTCTAATTTTGATTTTTAAGGACACTTTACCCAAGTTATATGGAGTAACAGCAGAGAACTCGGAATCGGCAGAGCCATCAGTAAAAATAACAGACTATACGTCGTTGCAAATTATTATCCGGCAGGCAATGTGCTGAGGAAGTTTGCAGAGAACGTCCAGAATAAGCTTCACAGCAACAACTACTTGCACCAGCACTACAACCGAAGAATGCATAGCAGGCGATTTGATATTCATGCTTATTATTCGACAGAACATTGCTGAATTTCCATCATTGAAGATACACGCGGAATATTTCAATTCTTTACAAAAACAATTTTAAAAACTTTTTGTTTTTCATAATTGCAATACTAATTTGTGGTTTTATTAAAATGTATTATGGTATTATGTTTTTATATGGAACAAAATACGAGTATTCCTTTTTTTTTAAAAAAAAAGTGTACTTTCACGCAGAAAAAAACAAATGAATATTTTATTTAATTATCATACGATTACTTTAAAATGATTCTGTTAATTTCCTTTATCAAGTAGTCATCGTCGCGTGACTGGAAAGAAATTCATCTATTGAGAAAAAATAACCGCCAGCTGATGAATTTGCCACTCTGATGTAATAATATATTCGTCAGCAAACCTTATTTTAAAAATTGTAGAAAATATAAACAGAACAATGCTATAAATTGAATCATTTTTAGAGAAAAAAATATATTAACTCTTCCAATGTTAACACTTCACTATCAAAAAAAAAAGAAATAAAAGTTTAGAATATTTAATTTTTGAGAATTATGATGAATAAAATAATACAATATTACTCTTATTTAAAAGATAATTTCAACACTTACATTTTATAGCTTCCAGTCATTTTTCAAAGTACAAATCCAAATACAGTAGAACGTCGTTTATCCGAACATTTATTATCCGTAGCGTCAAATATCCGGACCAGTTTTTTTTTCGATTTTTTCAGACAGAGCCTTAAAAATGCATGGAATAAGCTGTGGCCAGATTCAGAAAGCGAAAGACTTCAATGACGGCCACACGGAGGAGATTATCGACTGTTTCCAATCGATCCCAGAATTTCAAGAATTCAATGAAGATGATGTAGAAATCTGAATGGCATGCGATGCACAAGACTGTGGATTTCAAATGCTAAATGATGATGAGATTATGATTTCCGTGCAAGAAGAATCCGACCCTGTCGACGATGAAACGGGTGAAGACGAGGACAACAACGATGAAAGTAGCAAGGGTCCATCAAATGCTGATGCGTTTTCTGCGTTAGAGACAGCTATGGAGTGGTACGAGCAACAATCAAAGAATACTATCCTGCTCAACTATTGCTGCTCAAACGAATCAGAGACCTTGCGGAGAACAAACGAAGGTGTACAATGGTACAGCGAAAAATAAGTGATTATTTTCCACAATAAAAGTAAAATTGCGACATTTTGCACCTATTTTGCTTTTTCTTCAAGCACGATTCCCGCATGTGATGGTTTTTAATATTCATATAATGTCCGGTTTCATATACTACATAGATCACGTTCGAATCGCGTATCCGAACGATATCCGGTCCCAATTGATTCGGATAAACGACGTTCTACTGTAGCATTTTCAGTTATGAGTTCAAATACTCTGTATTGGCGATTACTAATAAAATTATTTCTGATCGATCGTATTTTTTTTTCTATATTATATACTTTAAGCAAAATATTTTAATATCTTGGTACAACTTTAATATCTCTATTCATTCAAATTCAGTAAAATAAAAAATTAATTGCTGTTTTTATAAATTTTCAGGTGTTTACAATCAAAATAAATGAGAACTTATAGCTTTCTTAATCTTCTTGCGAGTTATATTTTCCTTATATATATATATATATATATATATATATATATATATATATATATATATATATATATATATATAATTTTAGAATTAACCTATAACTTGCCTACCGCAGCGCCGTACTCTGATTGGTTCCATATTTCTTTATTTGCATACGCATGTCTGTACCAGTTTTTTGGCTCTTCAGTGTATATAAGAATCATTCTTTGTCAAACAATTGGGAAAAAACCTAAGAGACGAATGTGGTTTCATGATTGTTCATTGTGTAGCTGCTTTTGCAAATCTTTCAGGGATGGCAAATATATAAAACACATATATTCGAATTTTAATAAATATCTTTAAATGATGCATAATTAATACATAAGTATTATAAATTATATAATTTTATCAATAGTGTTTAATAGTTTAATATATATAGTTCTTATTGTAACATATAAAAACCATTAATCTGAATTCTTAGCTCCAATTCTCTAAATCTGAATGTAATGAAAAGAAGGGAGTTGTTTCAAATATTTCCTATTGTGTATATAATATTTCCTAAATCATATTGACAGATTGGTTTGACACACCACAGCTGCAAGGTTATTGACTGTTAGACTGAAGTGTGAATACTGTTCTCTCTAAAATACAAGATACCAGTAGGGTTGGTGTATACAGTAATATCTTTTTCCTATGTAATCCTTTGGGGCACTTCATGTTGAATTATGATGTAGGAATCCTTATAATTTCAGAAGCTTTGCAAAACCTCAAGATAAAGATCGATTGTTTCTCTAAAGCAGTTATTCAAGTCCACATTCCAAAGCTTCAAATTTCTTTATGAATACAACAAAACAATCGTTTTTCAATGGATCCATTTACATTGAGTATCGGGGATAACGAAAAGGCGTCAACTATCCTGCACTTTACTAGTCAACAAGAGAAGAACAATTGAGCAACAAGACAATACAAACCAATTCCTCAAATGTCACATTAAAAACATATTTTTCAGAAGTTAGTGGGCCCTCTTAATTCTGACCACCCAGCAAAATAAACGAATATATAAATCCTGGGCTAACATTCAAGACATTTTTAAAATGTTTTGTCAAAAGTCCCAATAAAGGGGATGTGCAAACTTCAGACTGCAAAAAGGGCAATGATTGCATGGCACATCATCTTAATAAAATAAGTTTCCTTCCATCTAGTATATGCCAAATTTGTAATTTGGGCATCATGAATGCAGATCATCTTCTTACATGATTTGAACAAGATAGAGAGTATCCAAAACGAGCTGAGACAAGCAAATGTTACTGGAATGCAAAAGCTCTTTCATGAACCCATGTAAAATCTCCAAGTCTTCTGTTCCTTTTCTTGCTTAAATTTTTAACTTTTAACTTTTGTTCTTATGTTGTTTTGTCCTGATTACTACTTTGAGAATGTTTGTTCCTCTTTATTATTTACAATTGTTCTTGCGTAACGCTTGGGATGTTTTGTATGTTTGGAATGATCCTTCTAATATAGACATATATAATACCAACAGACTAATAAAAGACAGGTCAAAGACAACATTATACAGAGAAGTTGACAGACAGACAGAACAAGGCACAGAGATAACACAAGACAATATGAGCAAAACAAGGCTGTTAAGATATAGAGACAAGAAAAATGAGACAAGACAGACAAAAAGTTAGAGAGATTGCTACAAAAAAAACTGTGTGTGTTGTCTCCGAGGCACGAGTGGAGTTTACTCCTTAAGGTATCCGACTACGTTCGGAACCGTGATTTTTCAAAAGCGTGTAAGTGGATAATATTTATGATATTTAGTGTCACTTAGATTAGAAAATGTATATTAAATTGTTTTAAGCATAGTATTATAATAAAAAATTATTTAAGTACAATATTTTGGCAAAAAAAATGCACATAGAAAAATGCACCCATTTTCAAAATATTCTCCTTTTGTGAAAAATGTTTCAATTATAATAATATTTTGCCTGTATATAGCTCAAACCTCTGTACAGAGGCTCAACTAGAGTTTTTGAAATATATAACTTAGAAGTGGGTTTATCCATGTTTTACGACAACAGAGGAGAGAAATTTTAAGAAAAAAAACGCCGATAATTATTTTAATGGGTTGTAACGCTGAAAATAATGTCAATTTCTTAAAAATCATAGTTGAGCCTCTGTAGAGAGGTCTGAGTCATATACCGGCAAAATATTATTATAATAGAAACATTTTTCATAAAAAGAGAACATTTTGAAAAAAGGTTATTCTAAGTTAATTTTTTGCCGAAATATTGTATTTAAATAATTTTTGTGTCAAAATGTCCTTAAGGTTGAAAAAGTGCTTTTTAGGTATTTGATGTTTGGTGTTGTTTCGGTCATTAGGGAAAAAAGAAATTAATTATTGAGGAAGAAGGACTAATACATAAAACTAGAGAGTTTTTTAAGTTATTTTACAGCATTTACTTTATCTATATAACTAATAAAAATATTTTTTATTCGTTTTTGAAGAATGAACTTTTCATGATAATATGTTCACGAAAAACGGGATACCTTCTAAATAATCCAATCAAATGCAATGAAATTTATAACATATATGTTATGGGCCCTTCAGAGTGTAACAAACCGCAAGTTTTAAAACAGCTACATTTCATCACATTTTACAGCCATTTTTAGCTTAGAACATGCAGTAATTTTGACGAAAAATCATGACCATGAAATTTTAAAAATGCTCTAATAAAATATTTATTTCTTAAAATATTTTTATCCTGCGGTTTGTGACACCTCAGAGGGATCAAAAAGTATATCAATGACGTTAAAATTGCATAATGTGCAATTTATTTTTATTTATCACGTTTTTCTTAACTTAAAAATTTTGCTAAATTTTCTTAAAAATAATTTTAAAAAATAAAAAAGTGCGATGCATGTTAGTTATTTAATAATTATAACTTTTTAGCCTATTTATGTTCCTTAAAACAATAAAATTATTCAGAAAATCAATTTTGAAAAATTTATCTCGAACATAGTCGGATACCTTAAAACAATTTTATACATGTATTCTAATCTAAGTGACACTAAATATCATGAAAATTATCCAGTTATGCGCTTTTTTAAAATCACTGTTCCGAACTCACACACGTAATCGGATACCTTAAGTACGGTTGTCTTAGATTATATAGCAGGCAAAACTCAGGGTAAGCAAATGCATTTAATACAATACTGAAAGTATGCATGCATTTTCTTATTCACATTTTTCATATCGGTTCGGTAAAACAATATACACATCAATCATGTTACATAAATATATATTACTCATAGTATATGACTACATTGTCTCACAAGAAGATTTTTTTTACTTCATTATTAATATCACTTGTATTATTTACATTAAGACTACACGGTACCCTTTTTCAAAAAAATTTTTGGAGACAGTTACAGTAAAAATAATTGATGTTTTATATTTAGATTATATTATTAAGCTGATTCTGTAAGCAAAAGTCAGTTTGATCAACCATTATTTGACAATTTTAAAAAATTAGGAATTTTTGAAGTTTTCAAACTCTTATAAAATACTCAATTTTTAAAATTTTTTAGTCATTTTAAGTGATTTATGATTCTTAGATTATTACAAACAATATTTAGTATGGATTTGAAAATCTATTCCCTTGTTGATTTTTAATAATTATTTTTCTAGAAAAACCTGGAAAAACACGAAAATTTTTAAAATATCAACTTAAGCATTTTTTAGAAAATAACTAGAGTTCTCAGCCCTAAATCCATACTAACTCTTATAGAACATACATTTAGGAGTATATACAAAAAAAAAAATTCAAGGCTCTATCTTGAAAAGGAAAAAGCCTTAGGGATTAGAAAACACTTATACCTTCAAAATTAAATGTCTGAGAAAAACGCAAGTAGGTAGAAAAAGCCGATTCTGCTGTAAAGGCGGTGCAGGCGGTGCAGGCGGTGCAGGCGGTTGCAGGCGGTTGCAGGCGGTTGCAGGCGGTTGCAGGCGGTTGCAGGCGGTTGCAGGCGGTTGTAGGCGGTTGCAGGCGGTTGTAGGCGGTTGTAGGCGGTCGTAGGCGGTCGTAGGCGGTTGCAGGCGGTTGTAGGCGGTCGACGGCAGTGCAGAGTTGAGTTGTTTCGTTCCTACTGACGAGTTGAGTTGTTTTCTCCTGTTGAGTTGAGTTGTTTCGTTCCTACTGACGAGTTGAGTTGTTTCGTTCCTGCTGCCGAGTTGAGTTGTTTTCTCCTGTTGAGTTGTTTCGTTCATGTTACCGAGTTGAGTTGTTTTCTCCTGTTGAGTTGTTTCGTTCCTACTGACGAGTTGAGTTATTTTCTCCTGCATTGGCTTTGATTTTCGAGCTGAGGGGGCGAGTTGAATTGTTTTGTTTTCTACAGCTAAGTTGAGTTGTTTTTAAAAAATGTGCACAAGAAATGGAAGTATGGGAATGTTAAACGTGCTCATGGCGCCACCTATTGATTAAAATGTACACTAATTATAGATTTTAAAATGATGGAAATAAATAACGCTCAAATAAAAAAAAATCCAGATTCAAACTCACGGCCTCAGATCAAAATGTCTCCACAGGTCAATAGTTTTCAGTTACGCTAACCAATATCCTATGAAGGCATACAGACTTGAAGAAAACTTATGTTTATAATCTCATGAATTTAATTTTGCAGGCGAAGCAGTAGTTAAAATATACCGGTTCTGAAACTGTGAAGCCGGTGGCGCCAGGAGGTTGAGGCGCATGCAAACAAAAGAGGGTGGAAGTCCCCCCGGATCTGAACCGGGAAGATGGTTTGTGATTGATAAGGGTTTCGGGGATCTGTACTGATAAGAAATGCACGCTTTTAGCGATAACGAGTTATATTCTGATATAGTTTTAATTAAATGATTATGATTTTTTTTTAATTACGTCATTGGAAGCAAATTTTAACTGGGATAAAGAGTCAAATTTTTCTGTACATATGATTATTTTTATATAATTCCGTATAAATCTATTTCTGAAAATCATGATATACGTGTTGAATGATTATTTGTTATATTTGAAATTTGATGCTTTGTGCTTGTGATTTCTGAAACAGAGGATTGAAAATTAGGCAAACGAAAGTGAGTGGAAATTCCCCCGGGTCTGAACCGGGAGGATGGTACCCCCTCCGCTCTGATAATGGTTTCGGGGCTCTGTAAATGGGTACTAGAAATGCATGTTTTTAGAGATAACAATTTATATTCTTATATAGTTTTAACTAAATGGGTAGAATTCTGATTTGTTTTTAAGTACGTCATTGGAAGCAAATTTTAATTAGGATAAAGGGTCAAACTTTTCTGTACATATAAATATTTGTATATAATTCTGATAAAGTCTATTTCTGAAAATTATGATATACGTGTTGAATTATTGTTTATTACATTTCAAATTTGATACTTTGTGCATAACTAAAATATATTTTTCATTGATTTTGCATGTATTTTTTTTTTTTTATAATTCTGAGATAACTTAAAAAATACTATGCTTATATAAAGTAAAAGTTCTGCATATGTTTTTTTCGTTTGCAAAGTAGTTTCCTTACATGAAACATCCCTTTCCTATGATAATATATGCGGACCTTGTAATTCTGGTAAAACTTTCTTTGTTAGACGAATCTTAGAAATAAAATTAATTAATTCTTTTCCTCCCAAAATTATTTGGCGTTATGGAATTTATCCAAAATTGTTTGATAAGATGTCTGACATAGAATTTCATGAAGACATGCTTTTCGATGTAGAAGATATTACTAATGCTTTCGTAATAATAGATGACTTAATGAATGAAGTAGGAGATGACAAAAGAACTTTCAAACTTGTTCACGAAAGGAAGCCATCATAGAGATATTTCCGTAATATTTATTTTACAAAATATTTTTTGCAATGAAAAACAAATTATAGGAATATTTTTTAAATACTTCCTACCTAAGTTGTTTTAAAAATGTTAGAGACAAGCAATAGATCTCTTGTCTAGCAAGACAAATGTATCCATCTCAATATCGAAATTTATGATTGGAAAACTATACGAAATACAAATGCTGCAAATTTGACTATCCACTTTGTGAGAGATAGAAAAATAAAAACCTTTCGTTCGAATCATTTAATGAATTTTTCAAAAGAAAAAATTTTTGATAGAGTTTTGTTACGAATAAATATCTCAGAACAAAAACATTGTATGCAAAACCTTTGTCATGGATAGAATATTAAGTGTGGTTTGTGTTCTTCAACATTTGTTTTTAATTTTTAGTCTGTTTCCCTTCTTGTTCCTTACACTTAAATATATTAATATGAGTAAAGTAATTAAAAAGTTGAAAAATATTGAAAAAAAAAAAAGTTGAAAAGTATTGAAAAAGATGAAAAATATTGAAATATTTAGAATATTGTTGGTGGACTTGAGTATTTAAGTTAAGAGCACACAATATAGAGTGATAAAATTTCTTTTTTTCATATTAATCTTAAAATAATAATAACTTTATAAATTTAAATATATGGTAAACTTATAAAAAAAATTCAAAGCAAAATCTTATTCATCTTATAATAATAATAATACAAACACAAAATATATGAGAACAAAAAATATTGTATTTATTCACCTTCTAAAATTTATTCTTACATTATATCATTTCTTAAAATATTGATACAATCTGAAATCTTTCTGTTTGCTACGAACAAATTCATATAAAATATAATTCATTGAAAAGCCTTTACTGATTTTCAACAAGAAAAATATAAAATAATGACCACATAGAAATAAGGAATATCCCTTGGTTAATCCATTTCTCAATAAATAAAGTCCTTCAGATCTCAACAATTTTCCTTTTATAAAACAATGTGCTAACAGAAAACTTAATTTAATCTTATATTTTTTAAAATGTATTATATGAGAAGCATTGAAATAAGTAACATCATTCAATATGAATAATAAATACATTCGACAGGTATATGCATAAAATGAAGAGGAAACATTTACATTCTTAAACAAGAAAGAATAAGATATATACAGAAATCAATATTTATAAAAAAGAAACTATTTAATTAAATTCTCATTTATATAAAATATTAGTTTTCATTTATATGGCAGTCACCGAAAGCTAAAGTTGTAATACCATCTTCAAGAATATAGCTTATCGAAGGGGCAAAGTGAATTTTTTTTTACTTTTTACAGAATGTATTTGATGTATAGAACTGTTAATGGGTTTAAACTCTTCACGACTTCTATACTTATTTATGAGGCAATTTTTATAGTCTTCATGAGAAATTTTACTTTTAAAATAGATATATGTATCTCTTTTGCTGTATTTTTTTTTTCTAAAGTTAATGTTTTTATGCTGTACATTTTTGCATTGAGACCTACGAACTCAGTTGCTACCATACCATTTAACTCATCTGTCATTTTTCCGAGAACATTATTAGTTAAAGGATTATAAAGAAAATGATTTGGAAGCAAATATATGGGTCATTTCAATAAAAAAGAAGTGAGTTTTCTTTGAATAGATACAAGGTCGTTATTAATTATTTTATAAGCATGAAATGCTGGAGATGCTATGAATTTCTTAGCTCTTTTCTCTCTATTCACTAGATAAATCTTAACTTTTGCGTAAATTTTTCATTGTTTTACCAAACACGGCATTGTTTAAAAGTTTAAAGAGATCTTTTTCAAAATTGTTGTTTGCTCGTTTTCGATGTTCAGTATTAAAATCTATATAATTTTTTAACCGAGGACTTGGTTTGAATTTTACAAATTGGTGTATTTTTTTTTAATTTTTAAACCTAATTGTACATATAATTTCAAATTTCTATAATGAACATATTTAGTTTTATTTCTGAAGTTAGGAGCCAATTTTTCCACAGACTTCGATTCTAAAATACTGAATTCTTTAGCAATATTTTTAGTATAGGAGGAACATTCAGAGACACTTTAACTTTTTCTGGAGCTAATGGATAGCAGTTATGCAAATCGTGCAATTAATCTGGATATTCTAACTTAAAATATACAACTTATATCCGAATCGTCTGGTACATCCATGAAGTTAACGTATTCATCAGTCCAGGAAAAGTCGTGTGTAGACAAATTTTGCGACATTGCTCAACCATATAGATTGTTTGCATCTAAATATATAATGTAACTACTAGGTAGACTTGAATCATAGGTTGATAAATACACATTGTTAGCCTTAGCGTAGCGATGACCAATCATCGCAACACCTCCGCGAATTCCTTTTTCGATGAATAAAGGCAAGTCTGTATCCGTTAAAAGCTCCAATCGTACTTTTGTCATTTTATGCTTGCCATTCCAAACCAGGAACCATATATGTATTACATGGATCAATTTTGTAGTAATTCTGGCACAGAGTTCTAAAGTTTTCAAATATATCTGAAAATAATACGTCTACGGTTACACACAAATCACGATAATCTCCCAATGTGCGCAGTTGAAACATGTTTCATCTATGGTGAGCATATTCGTAGTCTTCTCTGGATACATTTTTATTTGTTAGACTGTTGAAAAAGCTGATTGAGGAGGGAGCTGCGTTTCATAAAATTTAGAAAAGGAATCAAAATATTCATATGGATAGCAACCCTTTCTAGTTATAAGTTATGCATTACTTGCAAAATACCTATCCCAAAGATGAAATTTACAAGGCTTTAAAGTTGGGCAAGTTTCTCTAGAGAAGTATTTAAAAATTGAAAAGAGTCAATGAAACGTAATGACCTCAGAGTAAAAAAAAATTCACTATGTCGGGAATGCATTGAAAAAGAAATCGAAACTTTTAGTTGATTTTTTAAAATCAAAATTCAATTTAATTATGTCAAATGATCCAAATGAAGCACGAGGAAGTACGGAATAACGCTTGAAGGAGTTTTTTTTTTTTGTAAAAATTTAAATAACATTTTGAATCTAAAGGACTTATAACCTATTTCAGCTACCATAAACCTATTGTTTTCTTCTTAGAATACAATTAATTCCCAAATATGATTGTATATTTCGCACAAAAACATTCCTTTATGAGTACAGACATATGAACAAATAATTTTATAGGGCGATACTAACATCTCCTGGTTTTTTATTCACTTAACTGACCTCAGAAATAACATTACAAAATTTGAAGTTATCACTTCTAACGTGTGGTCATAAGCACACACACGATCTTTTTTAATCGAAGTTTTCTGTTTTTACCCTCGATTATCGAATTTCAAGGATAAATACATTTTTACCAATCAAATTTAATTATTTACATTGAATTGTTAAGATATTATAGTGGGAATGCGTTTTAAACATAGCAAAATGTATTAAAAATAAAAACTTTCAGAGAAATATTTAAAAATTAATAGTAAGTAATAGTATAATAAAGAGTATGGTCAAATCTCAGGGATTTGTATTTTTAGAGTTAAATAAATTAATTACCATAAAATTAATTAGCTTCATTAATGTAAGTAAAGATAAATACTAGAAGAGTAAAGTATATAAAACAGATACAAGTATATAAAAGAAAAATAAATACAAGTAAATTAATACTAACCTGTATTACAAAGGCATAAATGTCGTTTACCATTGGATTTAGTCTCACTTGTTACAAAACTTAAAGATTTTAGGCATTTTTCTAAATTTTTCGATATTTCGAATTCTTTTACGACGTTTTCAAATGGTACGATGTTTATATATTTAAGAAAATTGTTTCGGATAACTTTTAAAAGTTCCATCTAAGAAAATGGTCTTTCTATTTTCCAAAAGTTACAGAGACTCTTCTCCAAATACTAAAATCCTGTTATCTTGATCATTTCGAAAGTCTAAACCAGTGGCCTTTTTCAAACTATATTACATGGAACCCTGAGGTTCCATGAGGCGTACCCAAGAGTTCCACGAGTCACAATAAAAAAAATTCAAAAGAAACTTATAAATGTATATCAAAAATGGATCCACGTTCTGTATGAAGTTTCTATACCCACAAGAATTTAAAGCTTAACCCTGTCTTTAAGAAATTAAAAGTTTTTTTTAATACACAACAATTTTATTTTGCAATACTTTTTAAACATTTATTATAATTTAATAAAGAATATAAAACGCTAAAAGAAATCTTTATATGTATTACCTACTGCAATTTTAATATTTTATTGTTTGCTATACGGGTTTTTTAATCGTTAGTACAATGTCTTGCAAAACTAAATGCACATTTTTATATTTGTTAGAAAAAACCTACAATAAAAGAGAATGAACAAATTATTGATATATCAACAGATTCGATGTAAAAAATCTAAATTAAAGCAAGAACATCTCCTTAATTTTATGTTGCAAATTCATGTAAACTACACAATATTTCTCACACAGTTATAAACATTTTGATGTCAATTGGGTAGTGGATGGACAATACTCGAAAAAAAAAAAACAGAAAAACTTCGGTTAAAAGATCGTGTGTGTGCTTATGACCACACGTTAGAAGTGATAACTTCAAATTTTGTAATGTTATTTCTGAGGTCAGTTAAGTGAATAAAAAACCAGGAGATGTTAGTATCGCCCTATAAAATTATTTGTTCATATGTCTGTACTCATAAAGGAATGTTTTTGTGCGAAATATACAATCATATTTGGGAATTAATTGTATTCTAAGAAGAAAACAATAGGTTTATGGTAGCTGAAATAGGTTATAAGTCCTTTAGATTCAAAATGTTATTTAAATTTTTACAAAAAAAAACTCCTTCAAGCGTTATTCCGTACTTCCTCGTGCTTCATTTGGATCATTTGACATAATTAAATTGAATTTTGATTTTAAAAAATCAACTAAAAGTTTCGATTTCTTTTTTCAATGCATTCCCGACATAGTGAATTTTTTTTTTTTACTCTGAGGTCATTACGTTTCATTGACTCTTTTCAATTTTTAAATACTTCTCTAGAGAAACTTGCCCAACTTTAAAGCCTTGTAAATTTCATCTTTGGGATAGGTATTTTGCAAGTAATGCATAACTTATAACTAGAAAGGGTTGCTATCCATATGAATATTTTGATTCCTTTTCTAAATTTTATGAAACGCAGCTCCCTCCTCAATCAGCTTTTTTCAACAGTCTAACAAATAAAAATGTATCCAGAGAAGACTACGAATATGCTCACCATAGATGAAACATGTTTCAACTGCGCACATTGGGAGATTATCGTGATTTGTGTGTAACCGTAGACGTATTATTTTCAGATATATTTGAAAACTTTAGAACTCTGTGCCAGAATTACTACAAAATTGATCCATGTAATACATATATGGTTCCTGGTTTGGAATGGCAAGCATAAAATGACAAAAGTACGATTGGAGCTTTTAACGGATACAGACTTGCCTTTATTCATCGAAAAAGGAATTCGCGGAGGTGTTGCGATGATTGGTCATCGCTACGCTAAGGCTAACAATGTGTATTTATCAACCTATGATTCAAGTCTACCTAGTAGTTACATTATATATTTAGATGCAAACAATCTATATGGTTGAGCAATGTCGCAAAATTTGTCTACACACGACTTTTCCTGGACTGATGAATACGTTAACTTCATGGATGTACCAGACGATTCGGATATAAGTTGTATATTTTAAGTTAGAATATCCAGATTAATTGCACGATTTGCATAACTGCTATCCATTAGCTCCAGAAAAAGTTAAAGTGTCTCTGAATGTTCCTCCTATACTAAAAATATTGCTAAAGAATTCAGTATTTTAGAATCGAAGTCTGTGGAAAAATTGGCTCCTAACTTCAGAAATAAAACTAAATATGTTCATTATAGAAATTTGAAATTATATGTACAATTAGGTTTAAAAATTAAAAAAAAAAATACACCAATTTGTAAAATTCAAACCAAGTCCTCGGTTAAAAATTATATAGATTTTAATACTGAACATCGAAAACGAGCAAACAACAATTTTGAAAAAGATCTCTTTAAACTTTTAAACAATGCCGTGTTTGGTAAAACAATGAAAAATTTACGCAAAAAAGTTAAGATTTATCTAGTGAATAGAGAGAAAAGAGCTAAGAAATTCATAGCATCTCCAGCATTTCATGCTTATAAAATAATTAATAACGACCTTGTATCTATTCAAAGAAAACTCACTTCTTTTTTTGAAATGACCCATATATTTGCTTCCAAATCATTTTCTTTATAATCCTTTAACTAATAATGTTCTCGGAAAAATGACAGATGAGTTAAATGGTATGGTAGCAACTGAGTTCGTAGGTCTCAATGCAAAAATGTACAGCATAAAAACATTAACTTTAGAAAAAATACAGCAAAAGAGATACATATATCTATTTTAAAAGTAAAATTTCTCATGAAGACTATAAAAATTGCCTCATAAATAAGTATAGAAGTCGTGAAGAGTTTAAACCCATTAACAGTTCTATACATCAAATACATTCTGTAAAAAGTAAAAAAAAAATTCACTTTGCCCCTTCGATAAGCTATATTCTTGAAGATGGTATTACAACTTTAGCTTTCGGTGACTGCCATATAAATGAAAACTAATATTTTATATAAATGAGAATTTAATTAAATAGTTTCTTTTTTATAAATATTGATTTCTGTATATATCTTATTCTTTCTTGTTTAAGAATGTAAATGTTTCCTCTTCATTTTATGCATATACCTGTCGAATGTATTTATTATTCATATTGAATGATGTTACTTATTTCAATGCTTCTCATATAATACATTTTAAAAAATATAAGATTAAATTAAGTTTTCTGTTAGCACATTGTTTTATAAAAGGAAAATTGTTGAGATCTGAAGGACTTTATTTATTGAGAAATGGATTAACCAAGGGATATTCCTTATTTCTATGTGGTCATTATTTTATATTTTTCTTGTTGAAAATCAGTAAAGGCTTTTCAATGAATTATATTTTATATGAATTTGTTCGTAGCAAACAGAAAGATTTCAGATTGTATCAATATTTTAAGAAATGATATAATGTAAGAATAAATTTTAGAAGGTGAATAAATACAATATTTTTTGTTCTCATATATTTTGTGTTTGTATTATTATTATTATAAGATGAATAAGATTTTGCTTTGAATTTTTTTATAAGTTTACCATATATTTAAATTTATAAAGTTATTATTATTTTAAGATTAATATGAAAAAAAAGAAATTTTATCACTCTATATTGTGTGCTCTTAACTTAAATACTCAAGTCCACCAACAATATTCTAAATATTTCAATATTTTTCATCTTTTTTCAATACTTTTCAACTTTTTTTTCAATATTTTTTCAACTTTTTTAATTACTTTACTCATATTAATATATTTAAGTGTAAGGAACAAGAAGGGAAACAGACTAAAAATTAAAAACAAATGTTGAAGAACACAAACCACACTTAATATTCTATCCATGACAAAGGTTTTGCATACAATGTTTTTGTTCTGAGATATTTATTCGTAACAAAACTCTATCAAAAATTTTTTTCTTTTGAAAAATTCATTAAATGATTCGAACGAAAGGTTTTATTTTTCTATCTCTCACAAAGTGGATAGTCAAATTTGCAGCATTTGTATTTCGTATAGTTTTCCAATCATAAATTTCGATATTGAGATGGATACATTTGTCTTGCTAGACAAGAGATCTATTGCTTGTCTCTAACATTTTTAAAACAACTTAGGTAGGAAGTATTTAAAAAAATATTCCTATAATTTGTTTTTCATTGCAAAAATATTTTGTAAAATAAATATTACGGAAATATCTCTATGATGGCTTCCTTTCGTGAACAAGTTTGAAAGTTCTTTTGTCATCTCCTACTTCATTCATTAAGTCATCTATTATTACGAAAGCATTAGTAATATCTTCTACATCGAAAAGCATGTCTTCATGAAATTCTATGTCAGACATCTTATCAAACAATTTTGGATAAATTCCATAACGCCAAATAATTTTGGGAGGAAAAGAATTAATTAATTTTATTTCTAAGATTCGTCTAACAAAGAAAGTTTTACCAGAATTACAAGGTCCGCATATATTATCATAGGAAAGGGATGTTTCATGTAAGGAAACTACTTTGCAAACGAAAAACATATGCAGAACTTTTACTTTATATAAGCATAGTATTTTTTAAGTTATCTCAGAATTATAAAAAAAAAAAAAAATACATGCAAAATCAATGAAAAATATATTTTAGTTATGCACAAAGTATCAAATTTGAAATGTAATAAACAATAATTCAACACGTATATCATAATTTTCAGAAATAGACTTTATCAGAATTATATACAAATATTTATATGTACAGAAAAGTTTGACCCTTTATCCTAATTAAAATTTGCTTCCAATGACGTACTTAAAAACAAATCAGAATTCTACCCATTTAGTTAAAACTATATAAGAATATAAATTGT
Source organism: Trichonephila clavipes (assembly GCA_019973935.1). NCBI lineage: Eukaryota > Metazoa > Arthropoda > Arachnida > Araneae > Nephilidae > Trichonephila > Trichonephila clavipes. Next base: position 100,366 of record BMAU01000859.1, on the reverse strand, counting down.
TATCTCTAAAAACATGCATTTCTAGTACCCATTTACAGAGCCCCGAAACCATTATCAGAGCGGAGGGGGTACCATCCTCCCGGTTCAGACCCGGGGGAATTTCCACTCACTTTCGTTTGCCTAATTTTCAATCCTCTGTTTCAGAAATCACAAGCACAAAGCATCAAATTTCAAATATAACAAATAATCATTCAACACGTATATCATGATTTTCAGAAATAGATTTATACGGAATTATATAAAAATAATCATATGTACAGAAAAATTTGACTCTTTATCCCAGTTAAAATTTGCTTCCAATGACGTAATTAAAAAAATCATAATCATTTAATTAAAACTATATCAGAATATAACTCGTTATCGCTAAAAGCGTGCATTTCTTATCAGTACAGATCCCCGAAACCCTTATCAATCACAAACCATCTTCCCGGTTCAGATCCGGGGGGGGACTTCCACCCTCTTTTGTTTGCATGCGCCTCAACCTCCTGGCGCCACCGGCTTCACAGTTTCAGAACCGGTATATTTTAACTACTGCTTCGCCTGCAAAATTAAATTCATGAGATTATAAACATAAGTTTTCTTCAAGTCTGTATGCCTTCATAGGATATTGGTTAGCGTAACTGAAAAACTATTGACCTGTGGAGACATTTTGATCTGAGGCCGTGAGTTTGAATCTGGATTTTTTTTTATTTGAGCGTTATTTATTTCCATCATTTTAAAATCTATAATTAGTGTACATTTTAATCAATAGGTGGCGCCATGAGCACGTTTAACATTCCCATACTTCCATTTCTTGTGCACATTTTTTAAAAACAACTCAACTTAGCTGTAGAAAACAAAACAATTCAACTCGCCCCCTCAGCTCGAAAATCAAAGCCAATGCAGGAGAAAAATAACTCAACTCGTCAGTAGGAACGAAACAACTCAACAGGAGAAAACAACTCAACTCGGTAACATGAACGAAACAACTCAACAGGAGAAAACAACTCAACTCGGCAGCAGGAACGAAACAACTCAACTCGTCAGTAGGAACGAAACAACTCAACTCAACAGGAGAAAACAACTCAACTCGTCAGTAGGAACGAAACAACTCAACTCTGCACTGCCGGCAACCGCCTACGACCGCCTACGACCGCCTACAACCGCCTACAACCGCCTGCAACCGCCTGCAACCGCCTGCAACCGCCTGCAACCGCCTGCAACCGCCTACAACCGCCTGCAACCGCCTGCAACCGCCTGCAACCGCCTGCAACCGCCTGCAACCGCCTGCAACCGCCTGCACCGCCTGCACCGCCTTTACAGCAGAATCGGCTTTTTCTACCTACTAACGCATTTAAAGTTTTAAAGTCATAAAACAAAAACTTATAATGCCCGTAAAACTCTAATTTTTAATATGTTATTTTCCAATGTATGTTCTACATTAAAACATTTTTTTTATTAAATATGACTGAAAATTATATTTTTAATTCAAAATATATTTTTGCATAATATTGATAGCATTTGTTAAGACGTCAGTTTATTCAGCTTTATCTTAGCCTAATATTTCACAAAAGTTTTGAAACACGAAGCATTTATGTACAAAATAATAATGATACTAATTTAAGCTAAAAATAGTCAGGTTTGCTCATAAAATTTAATTTTTTTCAGTTTTAAATTAGGGCAGTTTAGGAAGTTTTAGCTCTTGTCATACGACTTTAAAATACTAAAATATAGTACTACAATATGTTTAGTATAATGTAGTTTGGTATATATATCTCAAGGAAATATTCAGTTATATCCGCAGCATTTGAATTCAGAATACTTGTATTCGAAGTCTAATTGCAAAATCAGCTGAGGACTGATTTTTAGATACATCATTTTCAGTAGTATTCCATCTCTTCGAAATATTGTTTCTCACAGAAACCCAGAACGCATTTGCCATGGCATTTTCTCTACAGGAAAAATTAATGATAAAGCTTTTAAGTTATATAAACTATTTTTAAAGCAAAAATTGGCCATGAAATTAATATTTATTATTTAATTATGAGAACTCAAAAACTCAAAACATAATCAAGCAGAAATGATTTTAGTAATGAAAATTGAAATTAATAACCATTTCAAACTAAAAACACAAAAACATTTTTAATTAATTCAACTGAAGTGTGAAAAAATGCTTTAAAAGGAAACCGAAACCAAAACCATAGCTCATAAAACTTCAAATATCTTAAAAACTAATTTGCTAACGAATCTGAAATTTCGTGGCAAGCATCTCAATAATATGGGCCACCAAAACATGCAAAAATAATTTCGGTAATAATGAAATTTTTAGGGTACTGTGTAGCCTTAATACCCTCGCCATTATTAATCACTGTGGCAAGAGGCTTGGGGCAACTGAAGTATGATACGTGAACGTTGGTAGATACATGATTTACGAATCGTGAAAGTATTGCATCAATGATTGTATCATACCTAGTCGTCCCCGTGCTCTACCAGAAACAAAAACCAAATTAGGCTCTGATTTTAAAAAATGTTCTAATCTCACAATCCTTCATCTTCATCGAAATCAATATAGAAATTGCCGCCAAGTATCACACACACAGTGGAAGTGCATGATACTGTTTCTTAGTAGTTTAGAATCACCTCCCGCGTATATGCTAAAGCTCTCACGTTCATTATTTTATTTATATTTTACATAACACAATAAATACTCTTAGAATTTAAAATAATAAAATTGATTTCTCAAATCTTCATTATGTACATAATGACTGTATATATAAGAATAATATTCAATAATAATAACATAACATTCACATAAGACTTCACTATGTAAGAAAAACATTCAAAATGATAGAAATGTTTCAACATTTGGTTTTCTTTCAATTGTTTCTTTCCATACCTCATAAATTAAGAGAATGGTTGACAAATGGGTGAATTTTTTACGGAAACATGGAAACTGTCTAGTATAAAATGTATGACAAAAAAACAAACATATTCCTTATTTTGTAATAATAGTTTCCTTCTTGTGATTTGAAGTTATAAAATTGATTAATAATAATCATTAACCAATTTTTCATGGCAATCGTTTGCTTACAAAATGACACTAAAACAAAAATCTAGTTTATTGAAAGCGGCAAAAAAAAAACGTAATAAAAGATTGACTATTTTAAAAAAAAAAGACAACTATTAATGGATTTTTTACAGTAAATATAAGGCTAATTTTTTTTTAAAAAATTATTATTGTTTTAAATAACAGTTTTAAATCGATTCCTTTTTCATTAAACATTATGCTTAATGATCGGAATATGTGAATTCAATTTTGGGCATATTATGTCAGTAACGTAATTTTTTCAAACGTAAACACAAAAACGCACACTTTTTTAAATTTTGTAATTTTTAAGCAATTTTTTCAGTCTTTGGTTAGAACACGGATAATAATGTTTGACAAACAGAAAAAAGACTTGCGCATTGGACCGGAACTGCCAAGTTGCTTGAATTTCTTTGGTGGAAGAATCATTTATAGTGCATCGAGATGGCGGGGCTCACAATGATTTGCATCCACAGGGTTGCCACATCACTCCTCTACGAAATCCGTTGAAGGGGGTTGCCTCGATGAGATGGGAAGTCGGAATCTCACACGTCTGATATACCGGGTCGTAGTCTCGGTCCGCTCTGGACTAGTCAGGGGTGGAGCTGGACTAGCTTTACCTGTGCTTGAACTGGATCGTCGATCTCCATAAAAGCAGGTTTCAGACGATCAACTGAAAAGACACTTTCCTTTCCTTTAATTAAAAGAGTAAAAATTTATTATTACAGGAAATTACTTCAAAAGGACTGTCATGGTTGCTGGAGTAGCCATATGACACAATCTTGTCTAACAGTCAGGAAGATTTTTGTGGATAAAACACTACTTTTAGAATGTCTAGAAAATAAGGTGAGTTTTAGATCCTGCATAGCATGGACATAATGCACTTCTGAAGCATGTAGACTCGATGCCCAAGCGAATCAGAGCAATAAAATATAGATCTTGGGTTTCTCATACGCTGCTTGGTCCCAATGAATATATTTAGATTTAAAACTGTTTACATGAGGGATAATCTTGTATGGTAAGTGCCCTATTTAAAAGGAATCACGGCTTACAAGATGATCTTTATTCAGATCAGTATACACAATGAGACGAAAGAGTAAAAAGTACACACAGAAAAAATCTGACAATAGACCTAAAAAATAGCTTTAAAAATAATTAATAAAAATCGGAACAAAAGAGAAACCAGAACAAAAAGTTTGTTCCTCGATGTCAAGTGAGGTACAAAACAATCAACAAAAGTTGATCAAACAAGAGAAAATGGAGGAATAATTCTTCTCTATCAAACGTTTATATGCAAATGAATGGAGAAGATGAAGAATGTACAGAGTGAGGACAGCAACAGCCCAAAAAAAAGGGGGAAATCAAAGTAAATAACTGTCGATTAAATGACAAAGCCAACAAGAAGGTAAAATAGGATAAAATATTTCCAAAGCTAAAACACAATGAAAAACAGTAGACCCTCAAAAAGTGAAGAGGATAACATTTTACAGATAGACAATCGACGCAATAAGCATTATATTCCCAAAGGGCAAATAGTGAGTGAGTGAATATTAACGTCACACTATTCAGATACTCGAGGGCTTTGAGCGGCGGACCTCGAAATTATGAACCAAGGTCAAGTGACGAGAAAGGCACCTGAGGTACATCCTCTCTCTTAACTTTCACACCAATGGGATAATGTTTGAGCCTTGACATATTTAACGTACATTGCCCCCCCCCTCTTCACGGTGGGTATTCAGCGGTACTAGGCTCGAACTCATGACATGCCGGTCAGGAGTCCATTATCTGACCACTAGGCTACCATGGCTGTTAAATAGAAAATAGAATCAAAACTAGAGGGATAATCACACCAAGACCTACATCGAAGAATTTAAGCTTTCAGTAATTCCGGAGATTCCCACAGCGACGCACACCCAGTCACCAATAGCAAGGATCAGTGTCCCCATAGCCTACTTGCTGCACGTAAACGGGGTTCATACCAATCGAAGGGATCAAAACGCATATGACCCCGGTATGGATCCACAAAGGGGACTCTGGAACTGTGCCATCAACACCCTGGTACAGCGTTCGTCCGGGGACCAACTCCTGGGTAGCGATTTGTACCAAGAGCTCCGGCTGAAAGCACAAAACTCCTTTCGGTCAAGGTATAGGCCCTCTCTAGAATAAAATTCTTCACACATCATATAAAAGATTTCTAGTATATGAAAAAATATTAGGTTTGGGAAAAAGAAATCTATTATATTTTCGGTAGATGGCTGAAGTGATTGATAGTGATAAGTATTAATAAAAAACAATTTCAGATTTAATGCTCGTTGTAAAGGTGACATTTTGCTCTAAAAAAATTCTTTTGCTGTTTTTTTGTTCCATTCAATTGTAAGTTACATGGTGTTTAACTGGAAAATATATCGAATTTTTTCTCTTGGTGGACTTTCATGTTTTTCTTTGATAAAGGTGAAAATGAGCGCCAGACGGCTGAAATTGTGAATGATATTTACAGTCTTGATACTGTCGCAGACAATTATGTGAAATTTTAGTTTCATTGATTCCGTTCAGGTATGCCCATCGTCGAAAATGTCGATAAATCGAAGTCGACTGGCATGTTAGTAATCATAGCATCGCTCAGAAGCTAAATATCGAACATAGGACAGTTTTAAATCATTTGCATAAAGCTGGATTCAAAAAGAAGCTTGATGTTACACCAGTTAATACAAAAAACATGATAAATCAAATTTCCATCTGCAAAGCATTAACCAAACTGATTAAAATTGACCAATTTTTAAACGGATGGTGACTAGTGATGAGAAACGGGTCACATACAACAACGTTGCCCGAAAATGATCGTGGTCAAAACGTGGTGAAGCAACTCAAACGATGACCAAATCAGAAAGACTCTACTGTGCATTTGGAGGGGAAGGGGGTACTGGAAAGAAATAACTCAATATGAGCTCTTTATGTGGCCAAACACTAAATTCGGATTCCTACTGTTAACAATTGAACCGTTTGAAGTTAACAGTTCACCAGAATTGGCAAATAGAAGAAATGTGTTCCATCAGGACAACGCCAGACCACACACGCATATAGTGACTCACCAGAAAGTGCAGGAGCTCAATTAGGATGTTTTCATGTATCCACCATATAGTCCAGACCTGATACCAAGCGATTGCCAAGTTTTTCTTGCATTGCAAAACTTCCTTGGTGATAAAAATTTGGCATCAGGAGAGGGTTAACTATCGATTTTCCCAGTTTTTCACCAATAGGGACCACAACACAGAATAAATAACACAACACACAAAATAGACAACACACCATACAAATAGACAACTCACCATACAAAATAGACAACATACCATACAAAATAGACAACACAACATAACACAACATGTAATGGACAACACAACATATAATGGACAACACAACATGTAATGGACAATACAACATGTAATGGACAACACAACATAGAAAATAGGCAACATACCACACAAAATAGATAACACACCACACAAAATATATAACACACCATATAAAATAGACAAACACAACATATAATAGACAACACAGCATATAATAGACAACACAACATATAATAGACAACACAACATATAATAGACAACACAACATATAATAGACAACACAACATATAATAGACAACACAGCATATAATAGACAACACAACATATAATGGACGACACAACATACAATGGACGACACAACATACAAAAGACAACACCACAATTTTTTCTTCTTTATAATTGAATTGGTGCAACTTATAAATGAAACTTTTTTTTTTCAATCTCATTTATATTATTTTGCAACACTGAAGATGGTTTAAGAAATGTTTCTAATACATATAAAAATAAGTACAAAAATAATATACAAGAAAAATGTATAACGTCAAAATAAAACTTTGAAATTTTAGACTCTAAAAGTACTGCAATTGAAAAGTTATTAAAAAATTATTACATTTTAAAAAATGAAAGAAACCGCACTAATGTTTAAAGAAGCAAAAAAGATCAAACAAACAAAAAGTAATTCCTTTTTTCTTTCTGAAAACCAATTGGAAAAATATTGAGTACCAGGATTTCAAGAAATATAGTACGAGTTATTAAGAAATGCCGGGAAAAGAAATAGAAAAAATATTGAAAATTGAATGCGGGAAAAATGAAAAAGAAAAAACAATAATAACTTTTGAAAAATTAAGAAAAGCCGGGAAAAAAATTGCTATCAGGAGGTAAAAAGATCGATGATAAATGCTATGAAAAGTTATGAATCAAAGTCTTCGAATCTATATCTGAGAAAAGCGACTCATTCACTGACTGACTGATTGACTAATCACGATATCTCCGGAACTATTAAACCTACAGACTTGAAATTTAGTAGATAGGTTCCCTTGATGGAGTAGACGTCAGCTAAGAACGGATTTTGCGAAGTTCGAACTCCAAGGGGCGTTACGGGGGTTTAAGGGGCGTTATAGATAATTATTTCCATTAATAAACTATTAAATGTGCAGTCGTGAAACTTGGTACACTGATTTCTTTCATAAAGTAGAGATTCCATACATAATGATTTTTACGAAAATTGACCTCCAAGGGGCGTTGAGGGCGCTTAAAAGGCGTTATACATAATTATTTCCATTTTTAACCTATTAGACCTATAGTCTTGAAATTTGGTAAGCGGATTCCTTTCATAGAGTACAGATCCCCTACAGAATGGGTTTTGGGAAAATCGACTCCCTAGTGGCGTTGTAGAGAATTAAGTGTCGTTATAGACAATTAACTCCTTTTTTTAAACTATTAGACGTAAAGTCTCGAAATTTAGTAAGCTGATTCCATTCATTGAGTAGAGATCCGCTATAAGATGGGTTTTGTGAAAATCGTTTCCTTAGTGGCGTTGCGGGGGCTTAAGGGGCGTTATAGATAATTATTTCCATTTTTAAACTATTAGACGTACAGTCTTAAAATTTGGTAAGCGAATTCCTTTCATGGTGTAGAGATCCGCTACAAAATAGTTTTGGGGAAAATTGATCCCCAAGGGTCACTGAGGGGGATTAAGAGGCGTAATAGATAAATATTTCCGCTTTTCAACTAATAGAACCACCTGCTTGAAAATTACAAGGTATGTTCCGTTCATGGAATAAAGTTCCTTTTACAAAGATTTTTGCGAAAACGGACCCCCAAAGGAGTGGGGTTGCGAGGGATTAAGGCGTGTTATAGAAAAATTCCTGTTTTTGAATTTAACTCATTTACTTGAAATTTGTTGAGCACTTTTCTTTAGTTGAATAGAGTTCCACTAAGAATGGATTTTACGGAAATCAACTCCAGGGGAAAGTGGGGAGAGTTATTGGGGCGTACTGATAGACAAAATTCCCGTTTTTGAACTTCTAAGACTATAATAATAAAATTTGGTTTGCATGCTTCTTTTGTTGAATTGGAATCCGCTAAGAATGCTGTCAACGAGATATGGATGATAAAAATTCCGTTTTTGCTCTGTTAGATTTAGACTTGAAATTTAGCACGCATGTTTATTTTATGGAGTAGAGATCCACTGAAAGTTGCTTTGGTGGAAATCCACTTGATTATTAGGTTAAGTGTGAGCGAAAAATCTTTCTCCTTCTATTTTAGATATAAATAGAAATTAGATATTATAATTTATGTCCTTTTTATATCAAGGGGCGAGAGTGTAACAGCTATAAATATATTTTTCATTACAATCGAATTCTTAATGCTAGATATCAATAGTTAATATATATGTAAACAGTATACATATATACAACATCGTGAAATACCCAATGAAGCGGGTGGGTAACGGCTAGTATTGGATATAACACGTTATTTTCAATTTATTCAGAAATTCCTATTTCCATTAATGAATGTCATCGAACAAGGAATGTTTAAAAATGCATTAATTAAAAATAAAAGTGATGTGAAATAAAGTGGAAAATCGCAGTTTGCTGCGAGGAAAAATAATGATTTCTGATATATTTACGATTGTGGCCACGCACATTTGTACCTTAAGATCAGCAATAAAACATACGGCCGACAAATTTCTTATCCTATCTGTAAACAATTTTAACCGAAATAAGCAAAACCTCAGTCAAGAATAAGAATTTTTATAAAAATTTGAATTCTTAGAAAAAACGAACACAGATAGAAAGTGCGTATTTGACAATCCTTTTCGTACATAAAAATTTAAAACGGTTTATTTAATATTATTTTTAAAAACCTAGTACTCACAAATAATGTTCGAAATATTCATGTTAGAAAAACCGACAAAAGCTGCTGTCCAGACAACGCAAAGTATGGAATTGTCCAAGTTGGTGAAAAAATCAATCTAAAATCGTCTGAAATAAATATCGATATCGCCAAAAGTATAAACCAATAAAATATTAATTGTAAAAAACTATGATAATAATTATAAATAATAAAGTAATACACAAGACAATAAATAATAAATAACAAATAATTGAAAAAATAAACTCAGAAGAAAAAAGAAATTTACAAAAAAAAACCTAATGATTATAATAAATAAACAAAATAATAAATTTAAATAAATACAATAAGTACGGCAACTGATCCAAAGTTAAAAATCAAGGTAATCATATCAAAATGTTATCGCCCAAGTTGGCAAATGTCAAGATCAGCATGGCGCGTCAATTTGATATCAGTAATGTTAACATTACTCTGATATCAAATTTTGATACTCAAATTTCCAATTATCAACAGAGTTCCGTTGTCAAAATTTTAAAAAATACAACAAGTATCCATCAGGATACGGCATAAAACAAACTTTAATTTTCTATAAGAATTCCAGTGTACAAATAAACGTGAGGTATTCTTAGAAATGGAATTTTACTGTTAATGTTTCTTGTTTATTAGAATACTCAGCATTGAGTTATGAAATGTTAAAACTAATTTTTTAAATCAAACAAAATTTTAAAATCACTAAAATTATGATGTATAATATTTCAAATTTCTTATTAATCCTAGTTTTTTCATTCTTCAAATGAGTTGACTTATAAACAAACACCGAATCAATTCATAAAACAGGAATTTATTATAAATGATATTCATCTACATCTTAACGACGTCCAAACTGCAATGGAAGCGTATTATTTTCTCAACATTATCATTTAGACTTACCTTATTTTAAAAATCTTATCTTAAGATAACTAATAAAAAATAATACTTTTAAACCAAACAATATTCTGACCTAACCAATTAATAAGAATAATATAAAAATTACTCACCTCACATAATTGTTAGCATTACGTTCGAATCTGGCGCGATTCTGAAATACTGTACTTTTGTACATTGCAGTCGGATTATGGACATATAAGCAGTGATAACTCTTAATTAGTCATTAATTGTATCAACAAAACGAAGATTATACTCCAATGAGGAGGGAAAAAACGTCTGCGCAGTCAATATATTTTTTTAGTGTTCCCGCCTTTTTCTAGACAAAATGGTAGTTTGCTTCTGAATGGAAGAGTATTATTTATATTATCATTATTATTTTGGAAAGAGGATGTATTATCTTATATAAAAAGTGAGACTCACTGATAATTATGGAAAAAAAAAGGAAATAATCATGTTTTTTTCTTTTTCTCTCATTGGCACTTTAATTATTCCATAAGACAATATGTTTCAAATATGTTCATTACTTTTCAGATACAGTTTAAAGCAGTTTGCAAAATTTTTCGTAGTGTATTTACATTTCGTGTAATTACTCTATTTTTTTTAAAAAAAAACTAGCTGTAATTGTAAAAAAAAAAGTTTGAAAACAATGGGGAATGCAACAGCATATAAGTAAAAATACGTATCAAAAGCAAGGATTTCTTTCTTTTTTTTTAAAGCATTGTATAAATTGTGACATTTTCTTATGTTTTTCAATTGAAATGAACGTGTATAAGAAAATGAGTGCTTCACACGTTCATTTCAATTCAATTTTAAACAAAGAGTTCGGGATTTGTAACTTCACTTTTGGTTTCAACTTTTATAAATCTATTGTCATAATAAACAAGTAATATATAAAAGGAATTTTTTTAATCAATTCCTACTTTGATCAACAAAAATAAATTTTATTTTTGCTACTTTGTATTAAATAGTTACAATTATTTAAATTTATATTAATTTATATTAATTGTAACTATTTAATAAAAAGTAGCTAACATAAAATTTTTCTTTATTGATCTAAGTGGGAATTGACTTTAAAAAAAATTTTTTTTTTATTACTCGTTTGTTATTTATATACGATTAAAAGGTCTTTTTTCTGATGTTTCAATAACGAAAATACTAACTACAGATTTAATTACTATTCAATGCTTCAGAGTGAAAGGACGTAAAGAATTCGCCAAGCAGAATAAGTTGGATGACATTTCGAAACATATATTTAATAGTTTAAATATTTTTTTCTTTTCTTTCCTTTTTTTGCGTAACATTATAAAAAATTAATACTTTCTGTTTAATTTTGTAATAAAAACTTTCACTTTTCGTGACGCACAGTTCAATTGGTATTTTATCACATTATTTCCAGTAAAACGTAACACTTTCGCTTGATGGGATAGTTGTGGGTGTTCCGGATTACTTCATTTCCCTCTTGCGAGGCAACCTCATCTGCGACAACTATGCTAAAAAATTCAAAGTTAAGTCTTTAAATCCTATACTTTATTTTCTAACTTACAGTTAGAATCGTCAAAAAAATTTCAATTTCAAAATCAATTAACTGTTTCCCAATTTATTTTATGGGGAGTCCTCTTTTCTCTCGTTTAGTCATTTAAAAAAAAATCAAGTAAATTAAAAATGAAAAAAATGAGACACAACTGAGTAAAAAAGAGGGTAGAATCCACTGACAAAAATAGCTATGTAAAGAATAAATTAACTTGTAAAGAGGGAAAAAACGAGGGACTTCTAGATAAATGTGAAATAGAGAACTCTATCCTCCTTCCCTCTGAATACAAAAGAGACCAGTCAAGTCATTGCTGTTTCGGAACTGTAATACGCCTCATGCTAATTCGAAAGTAGTTTAGAGGGAAAAGAAGTTTCTGGTCGATACTCCGACCAGCACCGTCTTTTAAAGGACTATCCCTTTTGGTGTTCAGATCGACCAGCCGTCCTCTAAAGGTTAAAGAATATTCCTGCTAAATATCGTCAGAATATTCGTAAAAATGGTTATTCTATGTCATTTTAAAGTGATTGGTACTTATAGGTACCGTCGGTAGATAAAGGACTAAAGTATTAAATTCAAATTCTAAGTCGCTACATGCAATACCTCTAGAAATATTCAAAAACGAAATTACGATTACTAAACGGACTCTACACACTTTAAGGAACTGTACAGAAGGTCACAATATTTTGAACTGTAGTGTGGATCAGTTATGTAACATTAATTATTGAAACTTTAAGATTTGATTATTTAACATCATTAATATTTTTAAATGTTATTTGCAGTTTCAAAATTATGTTTTAATTTTTTATGGTTGCTTAAAATTTACTTGTAACATTTCAAATTATATCGAAATTGATATTCATATTACCAAAAGATATTTTGTATTCAGATTGTGGCAACGTGTTAAACTAGTTTTTAGAAAAGATTGTATTCCGAATATTGAGATGAAAGTTTTTTGGCATTTAAAAATTCATAGAAATAATAATATATATAATAATCTACACAATATAACCTACACAAATTGAGTAATAATCTATACAATCTATTTATTAAGCGTTGTTCAAAAATAAAAAAATAAAAACATTATCATTCCGTTTTATTATTAAACAGCTGACCTTTAATTTTAAAAATGTTTTTTTTTAATTTGTTACATATCGATATACCTGTGAGTTAATCTCTCTCGATGTGCTAATGAGTTAATCTTTTTGTATCAATTATACGTAAAACTGTTTGGTTATTGCACATGTGTTTACTAAATATTAGTAATACTGGGTGCGTGTGTGTTTTCTTCGGGGGATAATAGCCTTTGTTGCTGCATATTCCACAAAACCTGTCACTGTTTCTCCAGTTCGATTTTTCTTTTCATGTTTCATAAATGTATTTTAAATGAATGCTGCTCTTTTTCTTTTGACTTCAATAATTAAAGAACTTTAAACATGAAGTTTTATTAAAACTTAAATGAAATATTTATAAAATAAAAAATAGGCACTTTTGCATACGAGTACATCGATCAATAAATTCGCGAAAATTTTGGAGAACTTGCGCTGAAGTTTATCTACATAAGTAACTAAATTTTAATTACATTTCAGTACATAAATTAAATTACTTACGGCTGTTTTCGCCAAATGCATGACAGGCTGAATTAAAAGTGAAACATATTTTCAAATATTTATTTTAATTTTATGCCTAAATTTTCAAGAAAAAAGTTGCAACATTGTAATTTATACATTTATGTATATAGCGTTTTTAAAATTTCAAAATATTCCATAAATAACTCATTTCTTTTATTTTAATTTGTAAAGGAATATCACGTTTAGCATCACGGTACACACTGGCACTTTTTCTGTTTTCGTTCCAACTCGTCCCATAGGTTTCGATAGGGAAAAGATTTGAACTCTGAACCGGCCATTCCAATCGCTGAACCCTATTGTCGCCATTACAAATTATGGTAGACATCGCAGTAAGACAACTGAAACTGTCATTTTGGTAGCCACAACGGTGCACTCCTTAAAACTACAACAACGTAGAAAAATCTAGGTTTTCCCAGAATGGTACAGTTGTGAAGATCCCCTTGGACCTCACTTTGAGAAGGAGAATAAGTAGGAGTCAGATAAGAACCAGTAGCCATTTTTATAAATAACTTTCTTTATTTGATAATCTTTCCCAAATAGAATCAAAGACTTTTAATAACAAATATATAAAGAAATAGCTATATGAGGTTTAAACAAGGGTATTTTTCCTTTAAATTAACTTAAATATTTAATGATCCAATTAATTAACAATTAGAATATCGATCACGCAGAGATTACCACGATAAGAGATCCCAGAATTATATTCTATAATGTTCTTATTGAACATTTAACTTTAATCTCGCTCCTAATATAAATCTTTAGTGAGACTTCAAATATAAATTAATATTTACCACACTGAATCTCAAGTCTTCTTGAGATTAAATTATCCAACAAGAAATCTTCAATTATAAATTTAACTTCACTATTATCACTTTCTGCTTCAATCTCTCTCTCTCCTACTGCTCTAACTTTACTATTCCGTTTGACTTAAATACTTTATCTAATCTGCATAACAAGGAATCCCGTCCTCTTTTTGGAACTGGTTGGAAATAGGTAGGGAATTAAATTTCCCTAAAAAAAGACGACTCAGAAGGTTAGTGATAAAGTTCCGTATAGATTTGTCACACAGTATGCTCGGCTTTAAGCGTACTAATCATTGCGACGTAAGAACCCAGACCACACACATACCTAGATAAACAACCAGTATGGTACACAAGGTTGAGGTTTGGGGATTCAAATCCTCCCCTAGTTCAAGAGATTTTTAATTTTTAGTATAAAGATTATACCGTGGCACTTTCAACTACGTATTTTTTGTTTTTTTACATATATATATAAAAGTAGTCCGAGTGTACGCCTGTGAATATTCCCATTAAGTCCACTTCCATTGAACTGCACCACTAGCACAACACAATTCCGGCAGGAGGCGCTCCGCAGACAGACACAAAATTTAGATAGTGCCATCCAATCAGAGGAGGATGAACTTTGATCCTTTGTTTCAAAAAACCTACTTCCACTGGTTACAGTCCCCCATGATAGCCACGCCGCATTACTCGATTGCGTTATCAAGAGCTTGAGGGTGGCTGCACGACCGTGATAACCAGGGACGTCTTAAGGCCCAGGATCCCTATGCAAAAGTAGGCCCCTACAAAAACGTAGGCTCCAGTGGCGTAACGGAGAATATTAGGATCCCCCGCAAAGTCAGGTTTGGGACCCCAAACCCAAATACGTACTTGGCATCAGTCAGGCTGTGAGCTCCCTAGAATCCTGCCCCCGATGCTGAAGTTGCGGAAGTTGTTACGCCACTGGTAGACTCCACATGACCCTTAACCCTCTCGCTGCGTATTCCGTGATTTCCACGGGCAACGTAGATGTAGCAAATTTTCCGCAACCCGCGATTTCCACGGGTATGCATTTTTCCGACTATTTAGCTGTGTAACCCGTGCTGCTCTTTTTCATGTTTTTATGTTCATATTTTGATGATCTAGTTCTATATTTTAAAATAAAAACTTTTTCACAAATTTTTTTTGTATATTTTAACCTTTTAGCGGGCAGTGGCTAATAGGTCTAATTTTTCTCCAAGTGGGTATTGGATATTTAGTCAATCCATATGCGTCAATTGAAGCTAAAACGCATAAAAATTAATACGGATGGCAGCACGATAACTTTTTTTGCATTTCATGTCCTCTGATGGGTAGTTAAAAACAGTTTTTCTCGGTGTAAATCTACAAATTCTATTTTGATTACTATGAATAAAATTTCTGATCTTTGAAAAAATTTCGACTTGTCTTCAGTATACTTTTCTCTCATCTGAATGAATTAAGCAAATTTGCAATATTAAAAAAAAATGCTTTATTTAGGTTTTTGGAAAGCTTTTGTATGAGGATAGAGGCTCTATCCACTGCCCACATAGAGCAGAAATATAACCTATTTCCTGTACTCGAGAGAGAGAGCACTTTGAATCACGTGAGAATGTTGGGGGTCGGAAATAAAGCAATCTTTATTTACAATACGAGTATGTGGTACAAGATCCTCGGGTTCGAACATCTTTCATTACAGCTTTTCTGTTTGGAGAAGACGTTTGCATATCATAAAGTTCCACAGTAAATAGCTCATCAAATTTATGAAATAACTAGTTTAAATCCTCAAAAATATTACTCTATTTCTAACTTTTTATAATAAAATTAAATAAAATATAAACTATGGATATACGAGGTATATCCAGAAACTAAGTTCCGTTTGGTAATAAAAATAAATTGTATACAGATACAGAAAAAACATTTATTGGACAAAAATGTAAAACTCTTAAACTACCTTTCCACATAACTGCCGAAATTTTGCAGGCATGTGTCATATCGTGGCACAAGTTTTTCTATGCCTTCTTCATAGAAGGTTGCCGCCTGTGTCTTCAACCAGTTGGAAACATTTTCTTTCAGCTCTTTGTCATTGTTGAAGTGTTTACCGGCAAGGAAAGACTTCAGATGTAAGAAAAGATGAAAATCGCTAGGAGTGAGGTCAGGGCTGTACGAAGGATGACCAAACACGTCCCAGCCAAATCCTCGTAGGAGGGTTTGTCCGTAAATTCACAAATTTGCCGATAAATTTCGATTGGTTTCATTTTCTTAGCATTCAGAAAACGAATTACACTGGTTTCACTTTCTTAGCATTCAGAAAATGAATTACACATCTGATTTCGCACGCAGCGGGATTTTCAATCAACACCGACATTGTAAACAAGCACAACAAAGCGTACGTGGCTGACAGTGATCTAAAAATGACGCATGCTTCTTCTCCTTGATACTGAGCGTCTGTCGGGCATGCGCGGAACTGGAGCGGATATAAATAGAAACGGAACTTAGTTTCTGGATATGCCTCGTATATCAATTTCAGTGTATATTCTAAGTATTCTATGTATATTCTAAGTAAGTATTCTACGTTGTACAATTGTTCTATTATTATTTTATTGCACTTCTATTTTGTATTTAATTGTTATTGAAATAGTTATTAGCATAAATGTTAATTTTTCATAAAAAAAGTTTATTGTAAAATGATTTATTTTTTCTGCCCTGAAAAGTAAGTTAAATGTCGAAAATGCGCAGTGGCTATAACGTCTAGCCACCACTCAGAAATAAAACCCCTGATCAAATTTATTTTTTTTGTAACTAAATAATGTTTATAAAGGATGGGAACATTGCATTTATCAAGTACTTTATCACAGAAAAGTGTATTTTAGCTTTGTGCAAGTCAAAGGATTAACTCTAAAATGTAGATTTGAAATACGCAATAAAACCATGCGCTATTTTTTAACCTGCTTTGATAAAATAACTACGCATGTAAAAGCTCCCCCCTCGTGTGCCCTTTTTCCTGATTATCAGCGTGAGCTAGAGGTGTAGGAATAAATGAAGAACTAGAAGCTGCCATGATCTCAATATGACTTTATTAAGATCTTAACTTATACCAATAAAAGATTAGATAATATGATATGTGTGAGAGAATCTACGGTGGCTAAACACACAATATATATAATACCGAAATAACGTAACCCGGACCACTATCAATAACTAACTTGCCTAAGCTCAATGCCAATGCGATCACAGATCCGAATATTAAATGGTCACTCCTACCTAGCCTCTCTTGACTGTCACCTAACTTCGCGAAATACTCTTCACACTTGCCACACGCACGAACATAACATTCCCCAGATGCCACACAGCTTACTCTAAACTTCTGTTATTTAAAAGCTTCCTAATATACATCTTTCCTTCACGTTTTATTTCCTGGGTTGGTTGGAAAAGAGTTGCCCTTCATTCTGGCCCCAAAGAACCCAAAAGGACATGTTAATGAAAAAACGCGTGAGCCCGTCACACGTAGCGAGAGGGTTGAAAATAGAGTGGACATAGCACACGTTGTCAAATACTCGTACTAACAATAACCCGAAACAAGTAAATGTTAATGAATCGCACATACCGGCTCGACCGACTACCACCTTTTGACTGAATGACTAATGAGGGTGTTCAGTGATAAGCCTAGGCCTACACATGGACGACAGTCATCACTTGTAGCCAATCGACATATCATCCGAAATTCCCAGTTTTTTCGGAGAATACAACCGGTAAAAACATTTGACCGTTGAAATTATTCGAATCACTATTTTATTAAAGCTAAGTCAAGAACGAGATGAGGCCCCCATTGTGGCCTAGGGCCAGGGCCCAGTTGGTCCATGCCTTAAGACATTCCTGGCGATAACCTAACACAGGGGTTCTTAAACTTTCGATCTCCACGAGCCCCCTTTATGCATCAGCCTGAGATCGCAGACTCCCCCTCCCACCCAGGATTTGGAATACTCTTCTCTGACTCCCAGCTCATGGCTGATTGATTTGAAGGTTCCTTAATAATCTTGCATTTGCTAATTATACAGTCTATTTAACATACGGCCGTGGGTAGTCTAGTGGTTAGAGCATCGAACTCCAGACCGGAAGGCCAGGGTTTGATGCCCGATGCCACCAAATACCCTCAGAGTACACACGGAGTACGTGCTCGGAAAATCAGTGGGTCCGAAAGTTTTGTGGGCTGAATCGCGAGTACAGGGGTATGGAGAATATTTCCCTCCCCTTCAGTTCTATGCCTTAAATTGTGGAGGTGGAAATTGGTGGTGTCGCCATCTATCGTCTCTTCGGGGAATTTCACCGAGCTAATTGGTTCTGTCACCTGTATTCGTGGGCCTCGATGTCAGTCAGATGGCATTAGAAACAACAACATTTAACATACGTTTGCCCCTTTATATAAGAAAACTTCTAATTAAAAATCCGATAATTTTTTTCATTCGGGGCATGCAAGAGATCTAGTCTAGGATGGCAGTTATTTCAATTTTTTTACGAGACCATTCAGTCTGTAAGGCGGGGGGACTTTTAACATTAAATGAGAAACCTTCGCAGACCACAGACCTAACAGTTATGCTTCCTTACGAATGCTATTCATAGGAACAGTTCCGGGTAAAATCCTAGGAGTGCCCACGCCCTTGGCGACGAACCAGAATAAGATGGCGCCAAGCGAAACCGACAACGGCGACGACAAGTGTAGCGTGATAAGGTGGATGCATAATGAAAATATATGTATAAACAATACATAAATTAAATATTTAAGATAAAAAATATAAAAACAGCGCTTACTTTCTTACTGCCGATCTTTTCCAAGTGGACGGTACAGCATAACAACAGATTTTAAAAGTCTTGAAGGTCTCATCGCTAAGTGAATGATCGTGTGAGCGCCACCATTTTTATTCTGTGAGGTAATGGTCGAACAAATATTCGGCGTGGCTCGTACGATTTCGAAGAAAGCGTTTTTATTGCCGACCATGTTACATCATGCTGATTATTACATTTAGGACATTCATAACTCGAAGCAATCAATCCTTCCTTCCTACACCATTCAATCAATTCTTTCTTACCTCTCGCATTCAACAGAGTAAAAAATTCTAAAGTATATTCCCTCACACACGCAGCCAGCCCGGAGACCAACAACAAAATTAAATTCGAAATGCGCGCCCACAAAAAACTAAAATGCTAGAAATAGTTAGGGTTGTCGTATGTAGTGTTTAAAAGTAAGTTTACCAAGATGGCGCAATTATCGCCAACCAAAGTAATTCGCGCCAAGGGTGTGGGCTCTCCTAGGAGTGAACCCAGTTCCGAAAGGCTGTTAAAAATCTTGTGGATGTGGTTCCTCCGAACAGTTCACAGCGCATGTCTTGAACGCCCAATTTCGTGGGTACACCGTGTGGCCGGGCTACTTTCCAACAGACACTGAAGATATTTCATTAGGTCACTGTCGATTTAGGGTCAAGTCGAGGACAAGGCCAAGTAATTTTCATAGCAATACATAACTACGATGGCCGTGACGTACTGCAGGACAGCAGATTAGTTCATTTACATGAGAGTCCAATTACTTCTTGTTGTTGTTGCTAATGCCATCTGTTTGACGTAGTCAGATCGAGGCCCACGAAATTCATCATATCAAGGGGCTAGATGTACGCCTGTCCTTCGCTGTAGCCTTGAGCACCATACAGAGGTGGAAGTATGATTTAGCTCGGTTCCTTTAAATTTTCAGGGAGAACACCATGGGGAGGTTGAGGGGCCTCCCACATCTCTTCCCCTGCCACCAACCTCACGAGAGGACTTACGGCTCGACGGCTGTTTAGAGTACCCCCTGCCGCGAAGGCAATTTAAATTTACAAACATCCATGCCTTCTCCTGGATTTTATCCCAGGCCTTACGACACAGTAAAGGGTGTTTTTTTAGAGGTATAGAACTTTAAATTGCAATAAAACAACGATGTATTATTCGATTGACATGAATTTCTTTTATTCGAAAGATAATCTTGTGGCATTACATTTTAAATATGATTTCTGGCACAGGACTGCCACGGCTGGCTTGGATGTAGTCCAATCTGGAAGTCCAATTTTCGATGACTTTTTCCAACCTTTGTGGCCGTATATCGGCAATAACACAGCGAATGTTGTCTTCCAAATGGTCAAACGTTTGTGGTTTATTCGCATAGACCAATGACTTTACATAGCCCCACAGAAAATAGTCTAGCGGTGTTAAATCACAAGATCTCGGAGGCCAATTCACAGGTCCAAAACGTGAAATTAGGCGGTCACCAAACGTGTCTTTCAATAAATCGATTGTGGCACGAGCTGTGTGACATGTTGCGCCGTCTTGTTGGAACCACAGCTCCTGGACATCATGATTGTTCAATTCAGGAATGAAAAAGCTAGTAACCATGGCTCTATACCGATCACCATTGACTGTAACGTTGTGGCCTTCATCGTTTTTGAAGAAGTACGGATCAATGATTCCACCAGCCCATAAAACGCACCAAACAGTCAGTTTTTCTGGATGTAACGGTGTTTCGAGATACACTTGTGGATTAGCTTCACTCCAAATGCGGCAGTTTTGTTTGTTGACGTAGCCATTCAACCAGAAGTGCGCTTCATCGCTAAACAAAATTCGCTTATGAAAATCGGGAACAACGGCAATCTCGTTTTGGGCCCATTCGACGAATCTACGCCTTGCTTGATGATCATTTTGATGAATTGCCAAACCAAACAGAATAAATCACTTGACAGCTGTTAAATCGGTCGCCATCTTGGAAAGTAATGCCAACTTAAACTTCTATACCTGGAAAAAAAACACTCTTTAGTTACCGTTGCGAACCACTATACCGGATGGGCGACTTCTTGATTTGATTGATAGTGTATGTGAGTACAAATGGCAAATTAATTTTAGTACAGTCGAACCTCTATATTGCGAAATTTTTCCTGGAACCAAGAAACATTTAACGATTTTCTTCGTTGAATGACCTCCCAATAGCGAAGTGCATTTTCTATACAAAGAACTTTTTCTTGCGATTCAATTTTTTTCTCCCTATTTTTAAGTATTTATTGATATTTCAAGTTACCTTCTCTTTTAACACATTTTATGGTGGTCATAAATCTTGAACTGGTTTTTATTAAGTGCCTAACTCGCCGGACGTTTCTTCCAAGAAATGCAACTTTTAACCCCCATTGTCCAGTTTACAGGAAATATTTTCGATATCCCCTTTCACCCTCAGTGTAGTTATCTCTTGTCCCCGAACTAGTCACCGTTCATTTGTAGTGTTGATCAGTCTCGTACTGATAACTTCGCTTCTTGTGGCTCAAAATTATCAAAAACATAAGTGCATGAGCATCAAAGAAAAAATTTAATTAAGGAGGTGGATAAGGCGTCAAGAAACTTTTCTTACAGTTTTTCTTTTCTTTTTTTGATAGGTAAGATACATAAAATAAATAGATATTAATTTACAAAACGGTGTGAATAATTACTTTATGAGTTTAAAATTTGTTTTATGTGGTTTATAAAGAAAAATGAAAGATGAATCTCCATATAACGAACTTTTTTTCGGGATTTAGCGACTTCGTTTTATAGAGGTCCGACTGTAATTAAATTTCTTCACATTAATCTTAATTGCACTTTCTTCTCTAAATTTTATTCCAACCTAAAAATACAGGGGAAGGTTTGAACGTTAAAAATTAGTTTAATCCTTTAATAGTTCCAACCCTAGGAACACTGTAGCTATATTACTCAATCCTGCTCTAAGTTCGCTTATAGTGTGTATACAGAGAGACAGCTAGTTCTGAAAAACTCCAGGTGTACTACCACAATAACAAAAGATTTACATGAGTAAGTACAGAACTGTCCAATTTATAACAAAATTCACATTTTACTCACTCATTTACATTAAACGTGGTAACAAAGTGAAAAAAAAAATGTATCATTGCCTTTAAAAAATTGTCAAAAAAAAATTCTTTTTTTTAAATATTGTTTTACAATGTATAAAAAAGAAAGACTGAAAAGGGAAACAATACTTTTTTTTAGTAAGAAAATGTGTTAAGTTTTTTAACGATTGGATACATTTATTAAACAACTGCATAGCTTTCTTTATCTGTTAGCGGTTTAAATGTTTGCAGAGTGTAACCTGGGGAAATGAACTTTCACTCAGAATGGGATGAAAGAGGATGAAGAGTTTTCCGTAAAAAAAATTATACAATTGCTATTATTTAAAAAAATATGTATTGTTGCGAATTTTGTGTAAATAAATTGTATTTGAGTGTTTAATGCATTTATATTACTCTATGTCATAATTATTTCATGTTAAAATTGTACTATTCACAAGCAATGCCGACCCTTACGTTATAATGGCGATTCAATGAGAACTTGGCGAAATCTTGGCGGTAGAGCCAAGTTGGTATAATTTTTGGCAACCAAGTTGGCATCATTTTGGTGTCATTGGCGACCATGTTGGCGAGTTCGGAACCCTCTGGAATCTTGTAGAAATTAGTAGATCTCTCCACTAGTGTCACGTTCAATGACACGAGAAGTTATATTTCTGGAAGTTTCTGTCGCGCCTATAAAAAGATGCTCGCCGGTACGGCGATGAGTCTTGATTAAGCCAGCGAGTAGTGAGGATTGTTTCGACTAGCGATTAGCTTAGCTATGCTTGTGAATAATCTTTACGTACGTGTATTTTTAATCACTGGTAATTGTGTTTGATTGCTGTTGAAGGTGTGAAGACCTTCGGATTTTTATCCTGCGAATATTGCTTCTGAATCCTGTACTTAAAAGATTGGATTTTCGATAATAAATTCACATCGCTCTTTAAGAGTTGTTTATTTTCTTTGTGATGGTTTTTGCATAAAATCCTAGAACCCGGATCTACGTAACAGTATCATTCAAGAGAGGAAAAATAAATTATTTTGAATCTAATTTCAACTAAAAACAAATAGAATATATTCATTTTGAGAAAAGGAGTTTCCAAATTGTGTTACGTTAACAAAAAAAAAAAAATTGAATGGTAAATCTAAAAAAAAATTTTTAAATTACCATCAAAAGCAAAAATTCTTAACAAATTTAAAAACCCTAGAAATAAATTTATA
This sequence comes from Trichonephila clavipes, assembly GCA_019973935.1. Lineage (NCBI taxonomy): Eukaryota > Metazoa > Arthropoda > Arachnida > Araneae > Nephilidae > Trichonephila > Trichonephila clavipes. The sequence goes on along the minus strand of BMAU01000859.1, from coordinate 77,103 downwards.
AATTAAAAAAAATAGCAAACTAAATGCAAACAACTTAATATACAGAACAATAATTTTATTTTCAGTTCTAATACACATGCAATATCTCTCTTCTCTAATATATTCCTCTAAACAATCCAATAAAAAAGAAAAAATACATGGATTAATACATATTAATTCAACACACACACAATTTTTTTTAAAAAAAAAATTCCCTTTCATACAAAAACACATAATGACTTGAAATGATTCAGAACGAGATCAATAATATATACAAAACCCTTTGTTAAAATTGAAAGAATAATATATCTACATAATAAAAAAATGGTATACAATAACTACACTAAAATGACTCGGGTAAATCAATAACCAGAAAAAAATATGCACTTAATAAATATGTCATTGGAATAAAATCAATATCAGACATGTTGTTTATACCAGAAACTAAATATTACGACCCCAGCAAGCAAATGTTGAGTTCTTTTTGCATGCTAGTTATCCAACAGTTTTTTTGAAAAATTCACCAGAAAATCAATTTTTACAAGATTTTATAACTAAAAATGCTGTTGATTTCTAATATGCAATGGTTTTTAAAGAATAAGGTGTCCAGTTATTTGCAATGACATGTTATTTTCCTTCCCAAAGGTCTATGTCAGTTAATACAGCTATGGGAGAAGAGATAATCCCAGATTTACAATAGAAAGGACGGGGGGTTCCTTTGTTATGTTAACTTTTTTCACCAATGCATAACTCAAAACTTGATAAAATTCTTTTTTTTTAATTGTATAGCTAAAACTATGCGAAATTAAGCTAAAAAATAAACAAATGATTTTAAAATAAATTGATTATTAAATGTTGCACTTAAAAGCAACACTAGAACTATTGTTAACTAAACTCAGTGATGCAACAGCCCATAAGAGCCAAGGCCTACTGTTTCCAACTCAGTTTACGAGGCCTTGGGCGCTGAGGTGCAGGAGCAGATGTTCCAGTCAGGGGGCCAGTCTGACATGAAACCCTCATTGTTTAGTTCCCAAACAAGCTTGGCACTTATTTCATCAACCCAATGAAGGGATGAAAGGATGAGTTGACCTTGCCCAGCCCGGGGTTTGAACTCCGTACCTGTAGCATTGAAGTGAGATACGCTACCACTCGAGCACTGGGCTTTGTAGCTATCATAGACAGCTCTTTAATTTTTAATTCTGTTTAAGACAGGCAGACCACATCGGAGCTAGCATAACACTCGTCAAATTTTTGCACTATACCAATATGAGGACTTGGAGTCTCGGTAGATTTAAAGTTAATCAGCCTCTATATAATTTTAACAAAAAGGAAAGAAATGCTCCAATTTAAAAAGAAAAATAATCCCACAAAGCAATCCAAAGTCAGATTCTTTTTCATCCCGTCCAAAATAAAACGGGACAGATCAATATAATTTATAATAATCGACAACGAAAAATCAAAAAGTAATAGGCTTTGAAAATTCATACCCTAATGCAATGAAGGACACAAAACTCGTTATATCCAGCATATGCAAAAAACATTCCAATTTCTACCAAACTTTTCACATGTGCAAAAAATGGAACACAACCTAAAATTATTTTTTTTTAAATATATCGAAATATAACACTTTTATTCTACAGTTTTATTAACTATGGGGAAGATAGAACATCTAGACAGGCTGTATCTGCCCTATGGGCCATAGTTGTCCCATCTGTAATGAAGACAATTCTTTGCACCTCGCAGAAATATTGTTATTCAGATTAATTGTAAGCTTAAAAATAAACCACTCCCCTTCCTCAGAAAATGTTAGTTCACAAATTACAAAATTGTCATTTCTTCAACAAGGTTGATAGTTTCAGAAACGAAATTAAAAAGTAATTAAACAGCTCTAGTATTTTGTTTTGACAACATGTCTGCTCTAGATTTTAAAAAAAATATGAAAATATTTTTAAAGAAAAAAAAGTCATGATTTTGGTTTAAAAATAAATACATCAATGATCTATACAAAAAACATGCTTCATTCACCATATTTTTCAGTACAAAATTTGAACAGTTCAATATATCTATTGCTTGAATATCAAACATGAAAAGATATGTACATGGTACACAAGATTTTTTTTTATGTCAGTTTCGATCATGACATTAACATTGATTCCAGCTCAAATGCATCTATTGTGTACAATAATATGCAAGGTACACTAGTAATATGGAAGTTTGAACAATTATAAATCATTCAAAACAAAAAAGCTTGAATGGCCATTGAAATGTGACCTTTACATAACATGTAATTTTTGAAAAAGTAATCTATCCACTTGATAAAAAAATTTTTAAATAAATAAAAATTCATTTTTACAAATATTTTGTTCATGTATATATAAAATGAATATCAGTACATTTCAAAACATTTTCCATACCCATACATTTATATTATAAACAAGATATGCCCCCAAAAGCAATTACTGGTTTAAAGCACAAAATACAATATCTAAATCAATTAAATAAGTGAATAAAATACCCAGACTAGTTCCGATTGCATTCCAAACTTAAATGCTTCAAAATACTGGCAAAATATACTGGGATTTTATAAATAAATACATAAACTTAAATAACACTTTAAGTACTATAAGAGGAATTATACCAGAGAGGAACTGTGAATAAAAAAAAAAAAAGATATTTTATATTAGTAGCAAAGAATCCAATGAAGAAATTATTTCAAATCTAACTTCTACAAAAGTATTCAAGAATGATTTTCAACAGTTATGGTTCTATATAATTTTTAATACCAATTAAATTGGTTTTTCTCCCAAAATTATATAACAATTTTTAGACACATTCTACTACATCAAAATTTCAATTATATATAAATAATTAAAAATAAACTAACAGTCAAAAGTATAAATTATTTAAACTCGACCTTTGAAACATAAACTACAAACATTAGAAGGAAAGGTTTGTAGTTTGTAAGCTCATTTCTTACACACGATAATGGAAATACCACTCTACAAATTTGAAACATTAAAAAACTTGCTAATATAATATAAGTTCTCAGCTGTTAGATGTCTGTACAGTAAAATTACACTACGTTCATACCAGAAAACTGAATGCATAAATTTATTTTCTAACAATAATTTGATAAGAAAATATTAAACAAAATCTATAATTGGAATTTTCAAATTAAGAGATCATCTCATAAACGAGATCACTTATTATATTAATTCAATAATGCAAATGTCATATCAAACTATACATTTTTCCACCATATAAGAAAATAAAAGATTAGTATAAGGAATAAAACAAAGAAACAATATAAGAAAATAAAAACGAACAAACCATAAAATGTTATTGCAACTCAGAACTCATAGCCCTAAGTGAAGAATTTCCCAACATATTACTTTGCTCCATATTGTCTTGCAAATTCCTTATTTATGTTGCTTTAGATTTATAATTTATCATAATTGATAAAATACTAATGTATGTATGTATATATATATATCATTTTGAAAGCAGGTACTAGTGAGAATAATTACAAACAATATTATTAAATCACAAAATACAGTAACTCAAAATTTTTAACCCTAAAATGAGTAACATGGGGGTTTACAAAACACATTAAAATCATATGTTTTAGATAAGATAAGTATAATCAGATTATTAATAATAATGTTTATAACATTAGACTAGAAAACTAATACAAATTATTTCTAATTAAAGAAAATTTAAAATTTAAATATGCAACAATAAATGCAAGAAAAATATTAATTTTTAAAACCCACAGTGCAATGATTTAATTAAAAAAAACTTCAAAGCAATTTTAAATTGTTTTTATAGAAAGATTTAATATTTGTAACATTGAAAAAATAATTATTGCATGAATTTCTTCATTAATTTTTTTCCAGAAATGATCCATTAAATTAATAAATCTTTATTATAATGTTTGAATTAAACAAACACAAATTTATTTAAATTTGCAAGTATAATTGTGTTTGACTATTTAAATATTCGTCACTACTAATGAAAAAAGACTTTCTGAATTAATTTTGTTTGTTACTCACGATTTATTCGTTAGCCAACTCTTACTTAAATCCTTTACAGAGCTAAAATGAAAATCATAAATTAAAGATTTTTTATGGCTTTATTTCCTTTTTAAAGCCCATCAAATTCACAACACAATCATACATAACATTCAAAACTTATCCTGTAATCATTGGAAAGATTTCCATTGTTAAAACAAAAATAAAATAAGGACCATAACTACCACCAGAGTAGTCAGTGCCCAAGGGTTATGAGTGAGAGGGTAAAACACAAATTGATTGTTTTACATCCAAGATTTTATTTTTTAAAAAAACTGAAATATTAAACTTCATTGATGATATTTATATCTTCACTTCTCAAGTCAAGAAATGTAATTAGAAATAAAGTTTATTTCCAATTAAATAAATAGTAACATTCTTCACATTCTTATTAATTTAACAGGATTAAACAATAAAAATAATTTATACTAGAACACATGAATGATACTTTTAAAAAAAAATAAAAATCATTAAATTTAAATGCATAAAGCTACTTTAAATATTAAGTGATCAAACATAACTAGAAAAAAAATTATTATGGTTTGGAAAAACAATAAAGAAGCTATATTATCTGTTACCTAAGATCCTGGATACTATGACAATAATAAATGTTATCTTAGCAAACAATTGACAATCAAAAATAAGACTAGTTTGCTTTAAAATTTGGTAATACTATCACTTCAGAAATAATTAAGATGCAAGCAAACAATAAATAATAAAAGGAATGAAGAAAATATCACTGGTCAGTCAAAAATAGAATAAATAATAATAACAATTATAAAAGGGGGGAAAAATAAGTCAGCAATCTTTGTAACAATACTGAAATAAAAATCTGATCCATATATTTTTTTTAAATGAATCATATCTTAACATTAAATATCATTGAAAGCAGACAAAAAAAATAATAAATTACATAATAAATCACTAGTAATAAAAATAATTTTCACTGGTACATAAAAATGAAACCATATAAAATAAAAATATCCATAATACATCATATATTAAAATAGAATACAGTACATTCTTTTTTCAGAACTCCACTTAGACTAGTTATGTAATAATGCTATGAAAATAAATCAAGATAATAAAAAAGATAAGAACTTTTGTTTTAAGCATCAGATGTGTTCAGAATTAAATATACAAGGCAGAATTCTTTTAAAAAAAGTAAAATACTAAGAATATGCAAACATTTATGTTTTGCAATTTATATATGTCAAGCTTTTACATACACAATAATACTGTAGAAATAACTTCAAAAATGGTAGGTTTTATCAAGATAAAATTATGTAATATTTTACCTTTACTTGGAACAAACAAAATAGCAGCATCATAAAAAGACAAGATATTGATTCATGCACCTAGGGCATGTTAAAAAATAAATATTTGAAATTTTCAAAACCTCAGAATGTAAAAATTTGCAATATATATAAAGTATCTATAGATAATAATCTTCAAATAATATATTATGTTAATTTTATTTACATCAATACAATATCAAAAGACCCATTTTGCCCACACCTATCAAATTTAGGTACAAAAATTTTGGCACAATTTGGCAACAAAAAAAAAATATAAAAAAACAAACAAACTAATGTAATTATTACAATCTGATCCCATTAACACACAAGTCTTTTTAACTCAGAGATCTACCACAGCTTCCTTGATAAGCAATCACTACAGATATTATGCGGAAAAAGCATAACCATTAATACTTATTTTTCATTTTATGAAATTTTGATTAACCTTTTGTTTGGATGATATTCCTGTTCCCGATTATCTGTTAAGATCAGACATTAATATTTTTCTTTTATTGATTTAAAAGTACTTATCAATATTTCTTGAAAAGTTTAAAGTTTCAATTTGTATTATTTCTTAAAATGCTTGTAAACTTAAATATACTTTACCTTCTAAAACAGGACTAAAATTGAAACTTGGGAAAATTAAAAAACAAATAAAGATGTATTATAATTAGCTACTTTTTAAAAATATTTGCTCTACAAATGGGTTCAGGCATGCACGCCATAGGCATATGCCTATGGCGCAAAAGATTGAAGGGGGAAAAAAATGGAAAAATTATTTTTTTTTAAAAATTCCTCCCAAACGTAAACTGATATGGCAAAAACTGAAGGAGGGAAGGTGCTCTGGAAATAGTTTGTGGGAAGGGGTAAAAATTGGAGTTCTTAGGGAGCTGGGGAAGTTAAATACACAGCCCTATAGAACAGACATATAAACTATTAAAATTTTTAATGATTCACTTCTTGAAAGTATCATTAAAACAATTTTAAAGTTTTGGTAAGCATTTATATCTATTTTCATCTGTGTGTTTTAATTTACATATTTAAAAACTCCATTTTAAAAAGGTCCAGTTTTTTATTTTCAAATAAAATAGCTTTTAATACACAAATAAGTTTTTTTTTTCATCCTTAGTGTACTTTTACTATAATTAATAAAATATGTTTTAAAAAATACATTTTATTTTTTACTCATGTATTATTTAAAATATGTATATACTCTGTCCATGTAACTCATAAAGCTAGGTAATTTTGTAAAATACTTCCAAAGTAAGACATTTTGCATATTAATGCATAAATATTGTTTCCCAAAATATTTTCTGTTTTCCTTTTACAATACTTATAATTAATTAACTTTTAACAATATCAATTAATATAATTTTAAAAAAATGGAATCAATAAAAAATTATCTTTATTTTTAATAATGGTGTCAAAAATGTAAATTCATATTAACAAAAAATTCACAATTTAAACAATCAAAGTGTTTACTAAAAAATTGTAAAAGTATTTTTGATTATCATGAAAGAAAGAGAACTGTTATTAAAAGATGACAAACACCCTTTTGTATATATATATATTAAACATTTTCCTAAACAACTACTTAAAATAAAAATTTGAGAATAGATTTTGATAGTAACATCTTATAATAAGCTGACATTATTTGATTTGAAAAAAATTATCTTGCACTCCATTTACAAAGCTGTCAAACTACTTTTGATCCAAGTAAAAGGTAAATATCAGAAAAGCATTAGTAATTTTGATATATAGTATAAAAAAGACAAGAGAGAAAATCGGTAATCTTGAATAAAAAATTTGTAACTTATTTTTTCTCAAGATGCTATACTTAAGATTTTACAATTGTGCAACAATTTATTTGTTATTGTATTTAATTATAGGTTTTAAATATAATTTTTATTTTAACATATTTTTATCATAAATTGTGTAACTTTTCGTCTTCATGAAATGTAAATAGCGTAAAAATAAAACACTTCTCATACAATAAAATTTCACAGCTCAGCTTACTTTGTTGGGTATCCGTCTAGTTAAGAGATAAGTAAATTAAAATGAAAAAATAATTCAAATTTGTGAACAACCAAAAAGATATCGATGCTACAATAATAACAATTCTATAAATTTCCATTGAGGAAAAAAATTAATATTTATTTTAAATCCATAATTTTAAAGTAAAATTACATTTAAAAAGTACAATAATACTAACTCAGTATTGAACTAAAAATTTTAATACATTTTATCTAAAAATAACTAATAATGCATTCTTTAAAATAATTATCATAAAGGTAGAGATAAAATATTTACTGCAACAAAAACATACTCCTTATTCAAATAAAGGATTATGTTACTAGTTTCATCACATACATGCATAATTTATAAGATTAACAAAAATAGTAATCAAATTTACTAAAATATTTGATCAGCTCAAGTAATGGATGTTTTAATATGAGTTTTAAAAAAAAATGCAGAACCCATATCAAATATTTTCATCCACAAAAATGTAACTAAAATAGAAATAGAAAACTAGAATAGCATTTTTCCACACAAATATAAATATTAAGCTTAATTAAACAAATGTAAAATATAAGAAATCATTCAAATTGAACATAATTATAATACTTGCAATCACAGAATAAAATCACAAATTTATAAACACATATTAATATTCCAGAATTACAATACTAAAGTGATTCACAGCAGAAATCATAATTTTGATCATATTTAGAAATTAAATATAATAGTTCAGTACTATTAAAATTCTTTTCATTTCATGAAATCTACCTTTAACAAAACAATAATATAATTCACATTATAAAAAATATGCTTATACAGGATTCAATACAAAAAAGAAACAAAAAATAGAACTTTATGTCACAGCTTTCATATTAAAAATACATTAATTTAACTCTTCAAAAATTAAAAAGATTAATCAAAAGAAACTAATATATTCAAACTACCTTCCAAAAATAAAACTAATCTTCTACACCTAATTTTTGCTATGTGCCCACTAAACTAATTGATATATATCTACAGATTCTTGAACATTGCGTAATAAAAAATAAGAATTGATTTCGGTAGTTCAAAGTCTACCAAGTCAAAATATAAACTACAATATTGGCTCCTTATGATTTCTCTTTAAAAGAAAATATTTTTGGTATAAATATTTCTTCTCTTTTAATAATGTAGAATTTACATATCTGGATCATCTGTTTCATTATCTTCCATTAGGATTCTGGTGTCAGACTTTTTCCTTCGACTATAATAAAGACATGGATATATTTTTTCAATGACACTCAAAACAAAAACATCAAAAAAAAAAAAACATTTTGAATAAAATTTATTCTATAAAATGTATTTTGTCTCAATATTATTCTCAAACATTCATTTTTATTTGTTTAAAAATATAACAATAAAATATGCATATCAGAATTAGCATAGCAGATTAAAAATGATTACGTGATTGTCGGTTATGATGCAGGGAAATTATCATTTGAATGCGACTTCACGGCCATCAAATAACTACTACACATCGTTCATTTACCTCGCCAGCTCAAGAGTATTCTATTTCACCCTGTCAGTGAAGTAGTACTTCATAAAGCATCCCAATTCTTAATGGAAGAGGAGGAATCCTACAGCAAAAATCTAAATTCATTTAAAAAATGATTATGTGATTAGTTGCTATAAATTATCTATTGTGAGCTTGAAAACATCTTGTTTTACTCAGGCTGTGAATTTTAATTTAAATGATGTTTTCCCTATATAATAAAAGAATACTTCCACTACAATTACAAAGACAGATAAATTTAGTACTAGAAACAATTTAACTAAAATTCCATACATTTAGGCTTATTATTATGCACTATACTTTAACTTGCACATCTTTTAAAGATTTTTTTTTTTTACATTTTTAAAAATTAAATTGATATGTAACCTATAACTAACTAGAATGCAACAACACTAATGTTAACAATCCTCTTCAGAAAATAAAAGAGTACAATAAAACCTTAAACAAATTAATGTAAATCCCCAAATAAATTATATAAAATACATTAAATAATTTCAATAAATTATAAACAATTTTAAATTTTCTAATTTAGTAAAAACTTTAAATTTATCATAGCATGATTATAATAAATTTCAAAATTAATCTCAAAAAAATAAATTCCAAAATTAGCAATAAAAAAATGATGTAATAACAACATAATTCATATAAAAAAATTTTAAAAATGTAATATATATTGAAACATAAATATAAATTTTATATCCAATGATAATTTAATCACGATGATTACATTTTAATTTCAAAGACATTAAATGTTAAAAAAATAATGAGGAATTTCAAAATTGATTTAATAAAAGAATGAATAAAAATATTAAAAAATATACTAGAATGCCTACTTTGGATACTTCCTTTCCTTCTTTCTTCGATTGATCACACCATCAGGTTCATCCATCATACACAAAAGAAGAGTTTGATCACTAGAATCTAAAGGTGCTACAGATATATCTCGTACAGCTCGGAATTTACCACAATTGTTAAGGTGTTCATTTTCCAGACGAAAGAAGTTCCAAACAAATCTCCTATTAGATAAAGGCATAAATGATTAAGTCACACTAGCTTAAAGAATATTTTTAATGTTTTTATTTTCCCTTTTTTTAATCACACAGAGTTTGAAGTACTTTTAAAACATAATTTCTGATGTCTTTACGTTTAAAGAATTTGGTTTTTAAATACATAACCTTTAATTTATTAATGTAAAAAAAAATTCATAATTAACTGAACATTTAATAAAGTTCAAAACTATCTGTAGGTGAAGAAACAATTGAATTTAAAAAACATGCAACTTTTAAAATTTAAGTGTTTTTTTTAGTAAAAAAAAGTAGCCTGAAAGGTAATATAACTAGGAACAACTGTTAAGTACCAATACTATTTGTAATAAACTATATATGTGTATACTTATGAACAGGGAATGGACAATGATAATTAAAATAAATAGCCAAAACAAGAAAAATTTATTATAAAAACCTTAACAATCACACAGCAATGCTTTTTTTAAAATAAAATTGGTTATATATCAAATTAATGAATTTAACAATGAGTTAAATTGTATTAGAGTACGAGACTTAAATTTTGGTACTTGCATATTAACAATGTACATGTGATTTATCAACAAAGATTAACTGCATGCCAGATATTAACTTCCAAAGCTTTCAAACATGAAAACAACCTATTTGATTCCACACAAAAGACAATTGTTAAAATTCTTCAGAGGTTGATAATAATTTGCCACACCCCGCCAATGGCATAGGGTTGATACATGAATAGTCAATTTTTAGTGCCTTTTTAGGGAAGTTTAAACTCCTATACATTTTATACAAAAAAAAGATAACATAACAAAAGATCATAGCGAGACTTAAAAAAATATAACAATATTCACAAAAATTTTAATTTCCTTGCTCTTGCTTTATAAATTTCTGACTTTCTTAATTAGGTAAAATTATTAAATTTTTTCTATTTTTATAAATATGTAATGTATAAAAATATGATGGTTATGTTTTATTATAGTATACAAAAATGATACAAGATTTTACACTCTAAAACTAATAATTTAGAATTTTAAGAGCATACCTGATAACTTCAAGAGGTGCAAGTACGGAAGACATGATATCAGCGTGAATAAGACCCATCTCAGTCAAAGAAACTGATAATGTCCACCCAAACCTCAATATTAAATCTTCAGCAATAGCAAAATAATAGTAATTCTAAGCAAAAGGAAAAAAGAATGAAAGCTGAATAGCACTATTCATAGCAAAAACAATTATTCCATAACAAAACACTTTATTTAAAAAGAATTAATATTTCACTACATCTTTGTTTAAAAAATAATACTTACTGGAGATGAATATACAATTTCTTCTCTTAAAAATCGATTTTCACCTGTGTTTGCATCAAATAAACCCCAATCCATTTTTATGTCCCAGATATAAGTATAGATTGAACTAACCAAACCAAATACAATCCAGAGGTAAAAGAAAGGATTCTCCCAGGTAGAACCATAATCATCTGTAAAACCAAGTTGTAAATTACATCACAGATTTTTTTTAAAAAAACTCAAACAAGAATCAGTTTCATATAATGTACATTATAATTAAAACAATACAACAAAATTTATAAAATTACTAAAAAATTTAAGAGTTTGTTTTAATACAGTCAAACCTCTATATTACGAATTTTTCTATATAGCGAACTTTTCCTGGAACATTAAACATTTCACGATTTTCTTCGTAAAATAACCTCTCTATAGCGAAGTGCATTTTCTATATAATGAACTTTTTCTTTTGTGATTCAATTTTTTTTCTCCCTATTTTTTAAGTATTTCTGAACATTTCAAGTTATTTTCTCTCTTAACACATTTTATGGTGGTCATAAATATTGAACTGGTTTTATTAGATCCTAATTTTCAGAGAGCAATAGAGTTCTGGATGTTTCATCCAAGTGCAACCTTTAACCCCCATTGTCCAGTTCACTAAATGTTTTATAGAAACACCTTCGATATCCCCTTTCAGCCTCAGTGGAGTTGTCTAGTGTCCCCATGTTCTAGTTATAAAATAATGTATGTTTAAATATTACTTGTACGCTTTAAATTAGAAAATGTCCTTAAAGTTTATTGATTTTAATATAAAATCATTTAAAATGCAGTGCATTCAACATTTTTTTTTTCTTGTTTTCCTTGCAGTTTTTCTTTTTTTTATATGGGTAAGATATATAAAATAAACATATATTAATTTAAAAAAGGTGTGAACAAAATCACTTCTTTTAATACATAGAGCTTATGAATTTAAAATTTGTTTTATGTGGTTTATAAAGTATATTAAAAGATGAACCTATATAACGAATTTTCCATATAACAAACTTTTTTTCCGGGATTTAGCGACTTCATTATATAGAGGTCCAACTGTAATTGCTAATTACTCAATAATTGCCATTAAGAGAATTCCTGGATCATACCATTTTACTAAAAAAGGATTCAAATTATTGGGAGAAAAAAACCCTTAGAACAACAAAATATTTACAACATTTAGTACATCAAAAGGTGGTAGATTATTAGAACTTAAAGCAGTACAAGGACTATCAGAGACAGATCCTGGTATTATCTCCTTCACTGCCGACGAAAAATTACGAATTTCACCCACCAGCACCACCGTTTCCCCCCACAGGTGCGTGTTGTTGCTCTATTTATTGAGATAAATGAAGAGGTGTGTTTTTCAACCAACAAATTGTTTACTTTCACTTCAAAAAAGAAAGGATGAAATAAAATGAAAATACAAAATTTTATGTCTAGAGTTACAATATAATAGAAAAAAAATTATAACTTATCTGTTGTGTGATATATACAGAAACATGGTTGAGCACATAAACCAGTATCACATCCAGAGTATTGATAGTGAGATTCACGTCCAATATATTTTTCCTTACACAAACATTACATTTTCGCATTGCACTTTTTTTTTTTTAAGTGTTAATTAATGGTACTGAAAAATTGCTCAGCTATGAATTTCCTCGTTCCTGAAATATACTCTTTCAAATTCCTTCCCCACCTCTTCTCTGATACAAGTAGATTCTTTAGAAGCACTTTTAATATTTTAATAAATTATCCAAATCCATGGAACAGTTTTAAACAGGGCAGCACAATGCAAAACGTAGTCCTTTGGAAGGATGAGTATACACTAGCTGAGCAGGACATGCATACATGCCAGCAGCACTTAAGGGGTTAAGGATGACACACATACCGACACCCCACAGTTTAAATTTCCACAGCATGCCAAGATAAAGATGTTGAGTCTCTTCAGATTTAATATGTATTAATCCCATACTTGGAGAATCTCTAGTAGTACCAGGACTTAACCGATGAATTGAGAGGATGACACACAGTGGAATCAGGATGACCACAACTTTGTGATCATGACCACTCAACAAAAAAAAAGACCAAAATCATTTAAAATTACAAAATATAATATCAGCATCAAAGAATTGTTTTTCTGCTAAATATTCTTGGTTATTTTTTAACTTACTACAATATAAATATAAAAATTACTTTCATAATCAAAACATTCCTTGGTAACTTCATTTTCTGGAATAATGATACAATAAGAGTAATTGAATGCCATTTTTTTCGATTAAAATTATTTCATTAAATATAATATTTTGTTTTCTAATGAAGATGTTCACAAATTAAAATTTAAATGTAAAATAGAAAAAATTAATAGACTTCTATTTAGATTTTTTTTTTACATTTATTAAGTTGTAACAACTACATTTAAACCCTGCCTTCCCTTGATGATTAGTGGCAGCCAGGGGCACCACCTGTTCTTTAGGGAAGCGGGAACTCGTCCCCCTCGTTCTTCTGCCCAGGATCGCTACCGGGAAAGATGTGTACACGTGGAGTCAGGGAAAGCCTGTTTCCCTCCTTTAGTCCTTAAGCCATTTTCTGTAACGATAATGGATGTGTGTTGTTTTATTTAAGTGACCCCTTGTGTTGTGGAACGTAAGAACATTAAATAGTATTTGTTCCAGTAATGAAAAGGCTTCTTCATTTCAACACAATGAATACACGACATGGGGGATTGTCATAGTGGCGCCCAACGTTCTAACCAGACCAGGAAACCGAGATGCTGATCAACGCTTCTTTGAGCGTACATTTTGTTTTTCTTCGACCAACTGACCACGTGTATGGAAATTTTAGTGTGTGTCGCCCCGACAGTCAAAGTTAAAGTGCTCGTCTTTCAGAAAATTGTCAGTTTTAGTATCATCCCGATGCTAAGGTGAAAGTGCTCGTCTTTCAGAAAACTGTCAGTTTTAGTATCATCCTGATACTAAGGTGAAAGTGCTCGTCTTTTAGTTGGAAAATTATCGGTTTAGTATCATCCCGATACTAAGGTGAAAGTGCTCGTCTTTTAGTTGGAAAATAATCGGTTTAGTATCATCCGGATACTAAGGTGAAAGTGCTCGAAAAGTGAGGAAATAATCCGAAGTGAAATTGTGTTGCTTTATGTGTTATGTTTTGAAGTGCGCGAGTGGTGTTTACAAGATATCTGCTATTTTGAAGAAAAACAATCTCTTCCCGAGATTATGTGTTACTGAAATCTTTACCTGTATTTGAACAAGAAAACGGAAATTAAATCTGTGAGTAGATGTAACAAATCTTTTGTACAATAATATTGAGGAATATGATCATTTATCTTTTTTGAGATATTAGTATTTGTATATTTTGCTTCTATAATGCAATTTTTTTAATTATAATTATTTCAATCTACTGTTGAAAATAATTGTGAAATTCAAATAGTGAAAGATCATTTCTGCTTTCAGGAAGAAGTAACTGATATAACATTGTTGATAAATATGTATTGGTGCATTTTAAAATAATTGCTATATAATAATTTGCTGTAAATAATTGCTATATTGAGTAAATGGTGAAATTCTTGGTTATTATTATTATTATAAGGATCTGTTGAATATATATATATTTATTCTTTCTTAAAGTTAAATATTGAAATAAAAGGTAATTTCTGCTATCAAGCTGAGGGGAGAAACCTCATTTAATTATCAAACTTTGATATATGTAATGTTTTCAGATTTAGATATTTTTATTGTTTAATATATTTCATGAATCAATATATTTATAGCTTTCAAAAGTTCTATTTGGTGATTTTAAATTTTATGTTTCTTGAGAATAGATTTGTTTAATTTGCATGAGTCACATCCTGTGATAGCAGAGTACTTGTTTAGTTTGTGTATTTTATTCATTGCATTTCTGGTGTGTTTTTTTGAATTACATAAGGAAGGTTTCATAAAATATATAAGTATTTCACAAGAAATATTTCTTTTTTTTTTTTTTTTTTTTTTAAAATGAATATTAAATAATCTTATATTTCTAATTGAATCACAGTGTGATACATTTAGCTTTTAAATGTTTTGTACTTATTAAGTATATATATATATATTTCACAACATAACATGTAATCACGTTTTTTTCAATATGCTATTGTGACTCATGATTAATTTTATATTTCATATACAGTTGAATTTATGGTATTTTATTTAGATTTTCTGAAGATCTTTTTGTAAAATAATGTTTTGTTTATTCCCTTTATATTGAATTTTTTTCTTTATATGTTTTCTCTGCAGGGAAGGTAGTTGTTTAATGATTAGTTAATAGGTATCCATTGATATTAGGAAAACCAGTTTAATTTATAACTTCCTGTATACTTTAAAACCTGAATCTAGTTTTAGTTTTAAAGACAAATATGGCTTTTCTCTCAAAAGGCAAGAAAATAGACCTCTATAATTTAGCAAGTGAGCTACGAGTCTCTGTGACTTTAGAGGATAAAATAATTGACTTACGCGAAAAAAATCACTTCATGTACATTCTTTCAGAATAATGAGCAGTTTGTGAAAGAGATGCTCGATAACATTGTTGATGAACGTAAATCGCTTGAAATCGAAGCCTTAAAGAAAATAGAACGGGAGGATAAGTTCCTTGCTGATCAGAGAGCATTTGAGCTTGAAAAGCTTAAATTACAAGCGCAAAATCCTCCAGCTTCCGTAGGTAATTCTTCTCAAATGGATTCTAACCCCATGAGGCTGGATTTAAAAACAGTCTTGCCCACATTCATCCCTGATAAAGATGACATATCACTGTTTTTAACAATGTTCGAAAGACAAATGAAGCTCTTAAATGTACCTGCTGATTTTTGGGTATCACACTTAATTGGAGTCCTGCCAAGTGATATTGGCAGGTTAATTGCAAGAGAACCGGAAGAGATGTTTAGGAATTATGCTCACATTCACAATATTTTATTGCAAAGGTTCAAACTGACAGCTGACCGTTTCAGAGTCCTTTTTGCCGACACCAGAAACAGGATCATTCCACGTGGAAAGATTTCTTTTTTGAGCTAAGAACCTTTTTCGAAGGTTGGCTAAAAGAAATAGATATAGATTCATTTGAAACCTTGAAAGATCTTATCATAGCAGATCAAATAAAAAAGGTGTCCACCAGATTACAAGAATCATTTCCTAGACACTTGGGAAATACTGAATGATCCCGTTGTGTTAGCTGAAAAGCTGGACTCATACGAAAATGTTAAACCCTCTTCGCAAAAATTAACAAAACTAAGCAACTCTCGTTTTCTAGGAACACAGGCAATCCGGAGTTTAGGAAGTCTCACTCATTCAAAGTTGAAAAGAATGTTTCGGGTAACCACAATAGTGCTTTTGCTAACCCTAGCTACATACCAGCTCGGAATACCAACACCGGTTTTCATCCACCTATTTCTTACTATGGTTGTGGCAACCCTGGATTTATAAAATCAAAATGTCCAAAATGCTCACAAAAAAAAGAGTGCCTCTGTCAACGCCATACACATGTTTACTTGTCTTACCTCCCCAGTAGCTCTACTTGACATCGAAGTCTATGAGGCTACAGGCACAGTTTGTGCTGATACAGGAGCCAGCCAGTCACTCGGGGAGAATTAATGTTTAAATTCTTGAGAAATCGTGGACAAAAATTCTCAGAATTTCATCTTGCTATGTGCCTAGCTGATGGTCAACAATCCACATCCCTTGTTCAAAAAGCTACAGTACCAATCACCGTAGGTGGACGAACTTTCCAAATCGATTTAATTTTTTTGCCACATGCAAAAGGTAACCGCACTCTTCTAGGTGTTGACTTTTTAAAGACATCAGGAATCGTAATGGACATGCGTAACAATTTTTGGTATTTTGGTGACAAACCAAGCTTCAGGATACCTTTTTCAAAAGATGTTCCTTTGCCTGTAGACGACAGTCCTGTCGAAATAAATAGTAGTTCTTGTCCCACAAATTCGATTCCCAGTGAAATTCCATTACATAGCAACACTGTTGATGAAGAAATTTGCGAATTAAAAACTATAGTTATTGATTTCCCGACGAGAACTGCTAATGAGCTAAGAACAGAACAATTGAAGGACCTTGAGCTAAAAAAGATAATTGATTGTTTTGAAAATCCCAACAAGGGAGTTGACTTTGCCAATTGGACTGGGAGAGGGTACGTGATGAATCAGGGAGTACTGTACCGGTACTCACCTCATGCTGAAGTTGAAGAAGCTCAACTAGTTGTCCCTACTCATGAGAGAGAGAAGATATTGAAATTGCACCATGATGCTCCCACCGCTGCACATTACGGTGCTGATGGTACCTTTTCCAGAATTTCCTCGAAATATTACTGGACTGGTATGAGGAAATTTATTGCTGATTATGTGAAGAGCTGTTCAGAATGCATTAGATACAAAGCCACGAATCAGAAACCTGCAGGTCTTCTGCAGACCCCTGTTCCAGCTCAACGATTTGAGAGAGCATAGCTATTGATCTTTTTGGTCCCTTACCAGAAACGACCGAAGGTATGAAGTGGATTTTCATAGTGGAGGATCACACAACAAAATGGGTAGAGTTATTCCCATTAAAGCAAGCTACTGCTAAAGAATGTGCCATGACACTTCTAAATGAAGTCTTCCTAAGATACGGAGTGCCCGTAGACTAATAAGTGACAATGGGACTCAATTTGTGAGTGCGGTGATGCAACAATTATGTTTTGTCTTGGATATCAATCAAAGTCTCATTCCCGTATATCACCCACAGGCAAATCCAGTCGAAAGGAAAAATAGGGATTTGAAACCTCGTTTGGCAATGATGGTAGGTAACAACCATACATTATGGACTGAAAAGCTACCAGCTATTAGATTTGCACTGAATACTTCAAAATGCGAGTCAACAGATCACACGGCAGCATACCTAACCTTCGCCAGAGAACTACGAACTTTGGACCAAGTAAATACTGATCTACGGTCCGTCATCCATAACGATAATTTTGTGCCTGAATTTACACCCTATTTAAAACGTTTTGAAGGATACATGTCACAAATTAAAGAAAACATTGAGATGAGTCAAGATCGTCAAAAAACATATGCAGATAAATCACGCAGACCAAGTCCTAACTATAAAGTTAATGATCTGGTATGGGTAAAACTTCACCCATTAAGTAAAGCGAGTCATAACAGGAGTGCAAAACTCATGCCTAGGAGAGACGGGCCGTACATTGTGCTATCCCAGAGATCTCCCACTACCTTTGTAGTAGCCAGTTGTGACAAACCCGACGAACCTTTAGGTGTCTACCATACATCAGCTTTAACACCCTTTCTGAATGGCACAGAGACCCAGTCTCCTGTAGTACCTCTCAAGAAAAGAGGAAGGCCACGCAAAAACAGCTATTGGTTCCTAGAGGGACTGCCGGAGAGAATGCCATAATGTCTGCTAGTACACCCCCTCGCCGAGACGGTCTTCGGCGGTGTAGGGGGAGAATGTAACAACTACATTTAAACCCTGCCTTCCCTTGATGATTAGTGGCAGCCAGGGGGCACCACCTGTTCTTCAGGGAAGCGGGAACTTGTCCCCCTAGTTCTTCTGCCCAGGATCGCTACCGGGGAAAGATGTGTACACGTGGAGTCAGGGAAAGCCTGTTTCCCTCCTTTAGTCCTTAAGCCATTTTCTGTAACGATAATGGATGTGTGTTGTTTTATTTAAGTGACCCCTTGTGTTGTGGAACGTAAGAACATTAAATAGTATTTGTTCCAGTAATGAAAAGGCTTCTTCATTTCAACACAATGAATACACGACATGGGGGATTGTCATGAAGTTCAATTTTTTACAATACTCTTTCTACGTAATATTTCAGATTAACTAACATGATTCAATAACCAGTTACTTACATATACAAAATATATATGCCTTTTTCCTTAATTTATTTTATTTTGCTTCTTGACTACATTTTTGAAAATATAACAAAATGGAATTTTACTTTTTTTTAAATTTTATTTTAAGAAATTTGTAACAAACTTTTAAAAATAAAAATTTAATTTTCTTTAGCATGATAAAAAAAATACTTTTTAAAAATGCACATTCATAAAAAATACTTCATAAAAAAATTCAAACTTTTATAAAAGATAGATACTTTAAAAATCATGTAAACCATATAGATACTTAACATAAACTTGAATGAATTACACAAGAGCTATTTTCAATAGTGTAATTTTGAGGGGAAAAAATCATTTTCAAAATAAATGTTTGTGAATTTTGCTAATTTTAGCCAATTATTAAATTGCTTTTTGTACGTACATAAGCATTGTTTTTTTTTCCTAATTTTATATGGAAAAGACTCCCATTTTGTACTCCTCCTTTTTAAAAATAGAATAACATTTTGTAAATCATTTGATCACTGAATATTGTATATGTAAATAATGGAATTCCATAATAATTAATAAAGTTCCTTTAAATAAGAGAATTCAAATAAAATGGGTGGAAAATCTTGATTACCTTTGGTATACACATAAAGGGATGAAAATGCAACATTGAAAAACGTAGTAGAATATTTGCCAGCGTTCACAAGATGAGGAAAAGCTTCTTTGGTATCCCTGTAACGACGCAGGCATTGTGCAAAACGAAACCATGCAGGTAAGCAAGCAACAATTGGCCTTGATATCAGTCCAACATCATCAACACATTTGTTAGAGTCTTTGAAAAAAGTTAAAAAATGCTTGCTACAAATAGTTATCAAGTGAAATAATAATCAACAAGTAAACAAAAGAATAAAAATACTAATGCAGTTACAAAATGTTAATATTTTGAAAAGGTAAAGTAAATGCATTTTAGTTTAAAATAAATGCAATTCTGCACATATTTATCAATTGTAGAAATAATTTTAAAAAACATGAAAAAATTCATCCAACAATATTAATGAGCTGAAAACTAAATTTAACCCTATAAAAAAGTAGTTTTTTTTAATCAAATAGAACAAAAGAAACTTAATAAGATGCATTAATTTGTATTTTTAAAAAATCCATAGTGTATATTTCATGAAATCGTTCATCTACTGTATACTTCCAATCAAGATAAAAATAAATATTTGAGCTTTCTTAAAAATTTATTATACAAAGGTAATTTAATATGATAGTAGTTACATAAAATGAGATTAAGGATGAACTAAAAAAAATTACAAAAAAGTACTTAAAGTATTTAAGGAGATTTTTAAGTTTTATTCAACTAAAAACACATTGAATTAATGAAGCTCTTTCTATGATAATAGGGAATTTTAATAAAAAATTATTTTTTTATTGAAAAATAATTATTTAATTACCTAAAAGTATTTTTATTTTTTAAAAAAAATTAAACTAAAATAGTTTCATAGAGAAAGATTTTACAAAGAGAATTTTGATTATTCAGAAAAAAACAGGATTCAAAATTCTAAATATATATATAGTGTTTGCTTATTTAAAACAAAAGTAGAAGAAGAATTAGTAATCAAAGTATTGCAAGATTTGCAAAAAATTACCTTTATAATAGGTTCCTATCACAGATTTTAATTTTAGCTACCTAATAATATGCCAAAAACCATTCATGATTAGTTACAAGTAAAAAAAAATAACATCCTGCACATTTACTTCAATTATGGATTTTTTTCATACACCTAAATTATTTTTATATAAAACCCCCAATTATTTACATACAGGGGCATTGAAAGACATGGATCAACTAGGCCTGGGCCTTGTCTTGACCTCAATGAGATCATGATGGAAATAATTTTAATTGTCAAATGTTATTTACTAGACATTTACACTGAAAGATTGGGAATTTCAAGCTATATGCCAACTGGCAACGGTGGCAACATTGCATTATGTCATGTCTGTAAAAGTCATCTAAGCCTAATTCTACCTCAATATACACCATAATTATTCATTCAGTTGAGATGTGACAGATGGTAGTCGGTTTGTGCCTAGGTTTTTTTAGATTATGTCATGCACATTTATTAATGTATATATTTATACACATATTTGGCAACATATGCTACTACTTCAAACTGTACTGACTACTTCAAGGAGTCACAGGAGGAGATCTTGCTTTTGTATAGATATCATATAAATGCGGTTATATTTTCAAAAGTAAAGCAAAGTTTTCTTTTTAAAGTGTTTGTTGGAAACCTACATTAGTTTTTAATAAAAGAGCAATCTTTTAAGTTAATAAAATATACTTCTTTCATTAATACAATATATTTTTGAAAAATTTTACAATTTTCACTGAGAAGTTATTCTACCTGTATTGACTTCCCAATTAACACTTGTAACATAAAAGCACACAAAATATTGGAAATCAACCAACACGGGAACCAAACTATTCAACTGGTCAGCCAGCCAGAAATCAGCAAATCCAACATGAAAGAAAGGAGCAGCTATAATTCTTCCCTGTAAAAATAAATAAATAAGATTTTTTCAAGAAGCAATATCCCCCCCCCTCTCCAAAAAAAATCAAAATATTTTTCTTTGAAAGTTACTAATTATCCTAATACATATTTTTATACAGAATTGTTTTCACCAAAAGACTAAGTTTTTTTTAAAAATAACAATTATAACACAGTTAAAAACTCTATTTCTAAGGAAATAATTACATAATTTATTAATCATCACCAATTCATTTATATTAATACTGTAACAGACCAAAATAGGAACAGCGACATCTAGGAAATGTTCCTAAAAAACAGGCAGTCAAGGTGCTGTTGAACCATGAACATCATGAGGAACCTGTCTTTATTAACTATATTTTATTGCATTTTTAAGAATTGTGTTTTTCATGAGTGTAAATGTCTTTTTCACTGTACATCTAAATGTAAAATTTCTCAAATGCTTGTCCTTGTACAGTTAAATATCCTATTAAAATCTTTTACGAAAGATTTTTGGTATCCAACAACTTACCACAATACAAAAAAAAAGAATCAAGAAATAGAACTGATTGCCCAGTTACACACATAATACATTATACATACCCATACATATACATACCCATACACATAATACATTAAAAATAAATACATTTAAAAAATATCCTTTTTTTGGGGGGGGGGGTAAAAAATTTACATTTTATTTCACATGAACATAATTAATAAACTGCATTTACCAAAGTATAATAGTTATCATTTTAACTAACTAAAATGAAGATTTATACTTCACTATATTGAAAGGATTTGATTTTAATAAGCATTGCAGTCAAAAGCAACACTATAGGGGATGGACCACATAATTTTCAACCTTGACAAGTGACAAGGACTAAACTTGAGCTAACATGCCCTTGTCCAAACTTCCACACCATGCCAACAGGACAGCTGCAATGCCTCTGGAGGCTCATGCTAAAAGCATTGAGCCTCCAGAGAATTAACGTACATCCCGCCCTTTGTAAGGAAAGTCTTCAGTAGCACCAGGACTCAAATTCACAATTCAGCAAGGCCAGCCACAAGTTCAAGACCATGACTACTCAGCTACAATGGCCACTAACCATAACAATAATTAGTAAGTTAAACATACATTACTATATTTAAGTAAATTTCCATTAAATAAAACAAAATACTAATGCATACACTTTCACCTATTCAAATTAGACTATTTGGCAATTTTTATTCAATCCTTTTCGTAAATTTATTTCATTGAAAACATTTTTGTGAAATTCAAGAAACACTAAATTATAGTAATCAAGTAGAAATAAATAATACATATTTCTTACCCAAAAAGTACACAATGACAATACTTTTTCTGATAAACTGAAAAGGACATTAACAACTGATGGATAAAAACAAATGAGTTACAACACAGGCTAAATGCCTTAATTTCCTACATTAAGCAACTGGCTACCAAGGCACTACTGCACATTTGAAAACTGTTCAGCATATAACTATCAGCTGAATAAAAGATATTACCATAAAATCCGGTGTATAACCTGCATCCATACTTTCAAGTTGTATAACTTTTAATTTTAAGTTTATTCGCCATACAGCACACACCCTCTTTTTTTATGAAGAAACCTCAAATGTACATGTACAATGCTCTAATGTTTTGAAGCTATTTATTTGAGATATTATACCAAAAACATTTTAAAAAATAGTATACTTTTAAAATTATAACCCTTTAAGCTCATAAGGAATATCATTTCTTTTAAATAAACTGTATTTCAAAATATGTAAAAGAATATTTTTTTTAATGCTCATCTTTTTTTTATTTTCAAAGCTATAATTTTTATACCTGGAGTATAACCCTATTTTATGAGTTAAGAGTGCATGTTATATGCTGGATTTTACAGTATACCACATAAATAACACTTCGAAAACTATAAGTAATTCAAAGCAGTTGTCTTACCAATACTCTTAACAGCCAAAATCTTGCATGATGCCTCAGAGTGCGTGTTGGATTAAAAAGGAATGCAAGCAGAAGCACTACTAGCATGAGAGGATTAGCATATGCAGGAATGGATAGGGCATCACTGTACAGGAAAGCCAGGACACTCAGAGACCACATTACGCTGGTGATAGCTGCTATCTAATGAAACAACAAATGAACACTCTTTCAGTAAAGTTATTGGTGACCAAAAGGCTATTGTTTTAACCACTTGTACTAAATAAATGAATCCTATTTCATCACTTTTCAAATGCCTGCTTTCACTACTAACTAACTTAATTTTCAAAAGTATGTTATAACAGTTATACATTTCTTGAATAATTTCTACTAGACTTGTGTTACATTCATGTGAGAAGAAAGGATTATTTTAATCAGGCAATTGATGTATTATAGTAATTTATGCATAACCAGGAATTTAAGAAATTAAAATATCATCACATTTAGAGTTTTGTGGCAGTTTTGGAACTACCACATTTGTATCAATAACTGTTTCCTTTTTTAATTTTTTTTTAAGGCGAGCAGCATATTTATGGGTTAAATGATTTTTCTATTGAAAATGCTTGCTTAAGACAATTGACTTTTCAAAGATTATTTGCTGAGGTTGCTAACGTAATCCATACGTCAATACAAAAGGACAAAAACTGTCATAAACAATATTCCCTGCATATTTTTCCATATGTACTTAAAATATACATGTTTCAATATATATACAATATATTACGACCATGAGAAAAAAATAGTATTTTGATTGGCCATGAAGGTGCTTCAAAAAGATCTTACTTGCATTTATGTGATACAAGAAAATCTAGAAAACACTTACTATAGCCATTGCATCAGCTGTTATAAGTTTCATATATACATTAATCTACCTCTTTAAATTTTAAATCAGCTTTAGTTAAGAAATGAAGCTCTTAAATACGAAACTTTTCTTAGGTCCCACATATTCAGGATTTCTCTCTATTTCCTAATATAATTAATTTTCTGAAAGATAATTATGTATGTATGTATGTATATATTCCGGGTGATCAAAAAGTCAGTATATATAAATTTGAAAAATTAATAAATCACGGAAAAATGTAGATAGAGAGGTAAAAATTGACACACATGCTTGGAATGACATGGGGTTTTATTAGAACAAAAAAAAAATAAAGTTCACAAAATGTCTGACAGATGGCGCTGGACAACAAAACGTCAGTGACTGCGCATGAAAATCGCGTAGAAAAGGGGCTGTCATGAGAGAGAGAATCAGTTGCACCAGCAGTCGCAGCATGTTGACATTACCTGAAAAGGCACTATTAGTGAAGCTGTATTATCAGAATGGGGAATGTGCTAGTGCAGCCTTACGTTCCTATCACCATACGAAGGGGATTCGAAGGGGTAAAGGTCCGTTGACAAATGCAGCTGTGGCGAGAATGATTTCGAAGTTCGAAGCGACGGGTTGTTTAGACGATAGACCCCGTAGTGGCCGACCGAGCACACGGCGGAATGCTGCTGAGATGGTTAAGGATGAAATGGAGACTGTAGAGGGTTCGTCTATGCACGGGGAAGTCAGCGCCCGTGCAGTCGCACCGGCATTCCATACACTACTGTTTGGTTGGCACTTAGGCGTACCCTCCGATGCTATCCGTACAAAATCCATCGGCATCATGAATTGTTACCTGGTGATTCCGTGGAATCGGAGGGCATTTGCGGTGTGGGCATTTCAAAAGATGGCGGAAGATAACGATTGGTTGAGTAACTTGTTGTGGACCGACGAAGCTCATTTCACGCTCCGAGGGTCTGTCAACACCTACAACTGCAGAATTTGGGCTACTGAAAATCCTAGAACTGTCGTGGAAACTCCATTGCACGACGAGAAAGTCACGGTATGGGTTGGATTTACCACATCTACTGTTATCGGGCCTTTTTTCTTCGAGGAAATGCGTGATTCTGGTTTTGTAACTGCTACCGTGACAGGTGAGCGGTACGCCAATATGTTACAGAATCGCATCATCCCCAGCATGGCTGATAAACACCTGCTGAAACTACGATTTTTATGCAGGATGGTGCTCCACCCCATATTGCTAGACGCGTGAAAGATCTCTTGCGCAGGTCGTTTGGTGATGATCGTGTGCTCAGCTGCCACTTTCATCATGCTTGGCCTCCCAGGTCCCCAGATCTCAGTCAGTGCGATTATTGGCTTTGGGGTTACCTGAAGTCGCAAGTGTATCGTGATCGACCGACATCTCTAGGGATGCTGAAAGACAACATCCGACTCCAATGCCTCACCATAACTCCGGACATGCTTTACAGTGCTGTTCACAACATTATTCCTAGACTGCAGCTATTGTTGAGGAATGATGGTGAACATATTGAGCATTTCCTGTAAAGAACATCATCTTTGCTTTGTCTTAATTTGTTATGCTAATAATTGCTTTTCTTATCAGATGAAGCGCCATCTGTCGGACATTTTGTGAACTTTATTTATTTAATTTTTTTTGTTCTAATAAAACCCCATGTCATTCCAAGCATGTGTGTCAATTTTTACCTCTCTATCTACATTATTCCGTGATTTATTAATTTTTCAAATTTATACTGACTTTTTGATCACCTGGTATATATATATATTATGTATAACCCACCCTGTTGCTATTATCCTGTGTTTTCACTTAAAAAAAAGTCATTATGCAATTCTACTTCTCTACAGTGGGTACACTTAAGAACAGAAAAATAATAATGTCCGTTTATGTAATTTACCTACTAAATGAAAAATGAAACGGCAAAATTTAAATTTACGTAATATGCACTTAGTTTTCACATTCAGTTACATACTCAGGATAATGTCTCATTTCAATATATTTAAAATTAAATATTAGCTTAATGTTTTGTTTGCTTTTTACAAAAACTCAAGAATAAAAAAATAATTCTGCAATGGATTTGATCCTAACATCATTTTTAGTCAATATCATACTCAGAGAATTTGGACAGAGTTTACAGTACATGTCATTGGTAGTATACACTTAAAACAGTACAACTCGGTATAATATTTTATGCGTCAATGCTTGGCAAATTCAAAGCAAAAAAAAAAAACATTTATCCACTTCAACAATTCATTATCCCTGATTCTATACACACTTTCAAGGATTAACTGCACTTTTAAAATAAATCTAAAATTTTTTAGAAAAACTTACAAAATTCATATTTTACATGCATACATTAATTTAGGTAAACTTAAACTTAAGAATTACTGGGGTGGATGCTTCTAAACTATAAAAAAAAAATGCTAGAAAATAATTACTTATTGATGCAAAAGAAAAATACCATACTAAAAATACCACAATTTAGAACAGTAAACTTATGAAAGCATACATATTGTTCTAAAATATTTCTTTCTCTAAATTGATATTTTATTGATATTTCCATAAAATTACCATTAAATTATTTTTGATTAAGAAAAATACAAAATAAATGTCATTCAACAATGTTTTAGAGTTTATTTATGTACTAACATAATCACTTAATTATTTTCAGTTGCATTTTAATAAGAAAAAACTTCTTAGCAATAAGGTGTGTTACTATTTTTTTTATATAAAAAAATTCTTTTTTAAAGTATAATAGAAATTAAAACAGACACCTATTATAAAAATTTGTATTAAATCACATGCAAAACAATTGAAATTAATAGAATTTTTTAAAAAAAAAAATGCAAGTATTACCTCCATTAAATGTTGCTCTGAAAGGTGATTTCTTGGATCCAACTCAAATATCAACACATGATTAACTCCTGAAGTACGCCAGCCATAAACATTGATTCCAATTAGAAAAAGAAACAGAATTATCAATAAGCTTCCTCTGTAAAGACGGACTGCAATACGCCAGTTATCTGGAGCATTAGTGAATATTGCTAAAAACAGAAAAAAATAATGAATTTTAAAAGAATTACTTATTTTAGGAATTATTGCAAAAATCCATTAAACAAAAGCAGCATTGCATCCTCTCAGACATGTCTCCTAACTGGAAATTGATGTAATACTTATGCCATACAGGAATATAACTTGTTATTTAATCTAAAATAGTCCAACCAATGGAATTGAGATAATACAGGCAAATTTTTTCTTCAAAACTTTAAAATTCCTTTTTTTTTCTAGCCTCATTCTTAGTTTCCTCTCCATCTTATACATCCTATCTGGTAGTCAACAACTTGATTCTTTTATCTATGTTAGTCATCAGTAGTTAATCTTGTTAGGTTCATTACAATGTATTTAAACATCTTTAAAAATAAAACAAAAAACTATCACTACTTTCTTTCTTATGAATTAATGTTGGTTTTGTTCATCTAACACTAAAGTAAAACACATGAAAATTGTAGTATAATAATTCAACTGCAAGTTTTTGTTTGTTCGTTTAATAATAAATAACTTCAATGAAAAAATTCAAGAAATTTTACTTGTCATTAACAGCAAATGAGAAGTATTTTTGATAATTTCATACCCGTAATTTTCACAATTTAACCATACATAAAGGTTTGTAATCACTAACTAACTATGTAAATTCTAGTGTGAATGTATTTATGTTTCAATAGAATTCACAAGATAAACAAAGAGTAATAGATTTTAATTCACAAACTGAAATTGAACTTCTCAAATTTTCTCCTTATTAGAAATCCCTTTTACATGAAGAAATATTTTCTCAACCTTTAGCATAAAAGTTATAAGCCTGAATTTAAATTAAAATATTTGCTGATATGGAAAATGTATCTGAAAACACAAAATAACAAGTACAAATATAATTTTACAGTATATTAAAAGACAAAGATAGAACTAAATATAATTTTTTATAAAATGACTCCAACACTAATTTTTTAAGAGAAATGCCAAATAGAATCTTTGAGAAGTTTTCATCCCATATTAAACCCTCTATATGGAATTATACATATTTCTAGAACAAGTTTTATATTTCCTAGTTATATTTCTATCTCATTTATTAGATCAATAAAATTTTATTTAAAAAAAAACCAAAAAAGAAACTTGATCAATGAGTCCTAACATTAACTTACCAGATATTATAACAGCACAGACTAGAACAGCGAAGGCACCAGAAAACAGACCGACTTTGAAGGTAACCCAAGGTGATTGCTAATTATAAAACAAATTGAATATTTTAAAATTTCTAATTTGAATTCCAGCATTCAAAATACTTAATTGATGTTATAATCTAAATTTATGAACAAAAATTTTATGTGAAAAATATTAATATACAGATAGCTATTGCAATATTTATTATAACTAGTGTTGTTTGGTAAGTACACAGTTTTGAATACAATAAAACTCTTTTAATGTTAAAAATATTTTGTTCAATTAATTTAAATGTCTTTAAACTTTATATTAATTAAACTTTATTAAACTTGTTTTACTGCAGATCTAAGAGCTTTCATAATATAGTTACTTGAAAAAGGTTAAAAACCTTTACTCTAAACTTTATATCTACCGTAAAATCCGGCATATGATGCATACTTTTAACTCAGAAAATAAAATAAAAATTTAGGGTTGAACATTATACGCCGGATATAAAAATGATAGCTTCCAAAATA
Source organism: Trichonephila clavipes (assembly GCA_019973935.1). Classification (NCBI taxonomy): domain Eukaryota; kingdom Metazoa; phylum Arthropoda; class Arachnida; order Araneae; family Nephilidae; genus Trichonephila; species Trichonephila clavipes. The sequence continues at coordinate 47,878 of BMAU01000859.1, read as the reverse complement.
AAAAAAAAGAGATGAGCATAAGAAAATCAGACTTTTGCATACGTCGGAATATTGTTTATTTAAAATAAATTATATACATATCTAATGAACTTAAAGGGCTGTAGTTCTAGAAGTGTACTATTTTTTCAAAATCCTGGGATAATACCTCGAATAAATGGCTTTAAAACATAACAGCATTGATCACATATATTTCAAGTTTCTTCGTAAGAAAGGGGGTGCATATTATACAGTGAATATACCTTAAAATTAAAAATTGACTCTTGAAAGTATAAGTGCATGTTATATGCCAGATTTTACAGTATATATAATCATCATACAGCAACAGGAGTCCTTTATAAACATGTAAAAGTATAAACACTAGAGTACTTTATTACATAATGTATCCCTTAAGCAATGAATTTTAATTACAAGCATATTTATAATATTTAAATAAAATATTAAGTGTTCAAAATTATAACATCAGAAACTTCATTCACTTTAACAACTTTTATTTACTTTAGTCATCAAAATTGCAATACCACAACTATGAGATAAGACCACTAAAAAAGTCTATAAATAAACCCGGGTTCACATAAAAGGATATAAAAATTGAAATCGTAACACTGTGTCCTAACTCAAACACACTATATTTCGTTTTTTGAAAATAAATTTTAATAAATATTTAATTTTTCCTTAAAAAGTCTAACAAGAATAATTGGTATACATAAAATGTTAATCTGCACTATCTTGTTTCATATACATTGTTTTATTAACCTGGAAGTGGGCAGAGTCACCCCAGGCACATGAAATCCTTCCTTCTGGGAAAACTGTTTATTTGTTACCAATGACCTTGACAAAATCCTCCAATATGATAATCTTCATGGGAGCTAAAATGTATCTGTCACATATCTCCCCCTATTTTAGGAGTGGCAAATGTTTTTTTTTACAATCTTAAAGTACTTGACTCAGTTCCCTGTGCCCCACTTGATTTCCAAAATATTTTCTATGAACGTGCTACATTTCACCCCCTGAGAACACCTTAGTGGTTTTGATTGCTGTGTTGAATGACTTATTATGATTAATAAATGTAAATGAGCAGAATATAAAAAAAGAAATGAGCATCAGTCATCTCTATTGAAGGATGTAGAAACTGATCAAGCAAGGGAAGAACCTACTGAAATAATGCATATTAATCATGATAGCGAAACAAATTTGAGAAAAGTGATGAACATCAAACATTTGAGTTGAAAGGAAAGTTTTCAAATGCTACCTAAAAAATTCCATCAAGAAAGATGAAATGCCACAAGTGAACACAAGACACAATGCACCCTGTCAAAAAGGCACAGGCAAGAAAAAGTTGAACCAACTTGATTGGATTTTTCTCAAATTATCAAAGAAAAATTCAAAAGTCCTTAAAAGTAGGTAAGTATACATTCTCTTAGTTAAATTATTCACTGGAATTATGATTTTTATCGTGTATAATAAAAATAAATATAAAAAAAAGGATTGGAGTGACTTAGTCCCCCTGCGCGACTATCAACGTTAGTATCGAGTGTGCGCCTGGTCCTGAGTTAACATCCCATTCAAAAGTAACATAAGCACTATTTCTAATGGATCTGGTAATTTTGAATCATGATTAATGACAAGGAAAACACCCAAGCTAGCAACCAAGTCTACAAATTTTCCATACCAACATGAGGGCTTGGAGCCTCAACAAATTAAATGTGCATCAATCCCACTACAAGGCAAGTCTACGCACTTTTTAAGTATGACAAAAAGTATAACATAAACTACAAAACCACAAGTTATAATAATATTTAATTCTATATCATTTTATAATTGAATGAATCAAAATCGATAGACATATGTACATCAAGAGAAACAAAACAGTTCTATTTTTTAAAAGAAACAATAGAATAATTTATTCATAGCTTAAAAATATTTTGAAGTTAATGTTGATTAATCTCAAACTGAAAAAGATTGACAACCCATTGTTGTTCAAACACATCTAAATAAAAAACAACAAAATTGACTTCATTTAATTGGTCCTTTCATTACACACACAAGGGATGATACTAAATTATAATAATGTTCTTGAAGTGTGCAACAAGGTCAGTACTAAAGACCTTCCAATTAAATTATCTTTCTTTCAAAGTTTTATTTAAAAAGAAAGGATTATTGTATTTTAAAGTGAAAAGTGTTACACAAAGAATTTACTATTCTACATTTCGCTTATAGTATATTTCCTGGTTTTTACATAATTTTAAAAACAAAACTTCCCAAATTTTCAAGTCTTTCCAGAAGCATTTTAAAATATTAGATTAAATTTCATACTTTTTATGTTACAGATAAAGCAAAACTATTTGACATTCAATAATCAATTTTTAAAAAGTCAACTCAATTTTTTTCACTGCAGTTAGATATATATTTATTTATAAGTTTTCTTCATTATTAAGTACTTTTTTTCAACATTTTAAGATATATATTTTTGCCAATTATTTTTTATTCAGATTTAATTTAACCTAATTACACCAGTTTTCAAGTTCAGATACAAAATAATAATCTTTTCCAAACTAATGGATTGTTTAAAGAGAAAAAATGTATATAGAAAAAAATCTTCAATGTTACATTTTTATTATTTTGATTAAAATCTAATTGTTTTGATCAATGAAGCAAGAGTTTAAAGTACATTAACTTAATACTTATAAATGATACTTATTAGCAAGTTTTATTTCAAATGTACTCTGATCATTTTTAATATAAAAATATGATTAATATATATCAACTACTATTGCTCATGGAATTTTTAATTTTTAAGAATTATTTCAGATTGCTTCTCAAAAAAAGATAATTTTATAGTTAAATACATTTATAAATGTGCATAACATGTTTCTTTCCCCTTCATTATGTATTTAATTTTTTCCCTAATCAATATGATTTTAATATGGAATAATTAATACGAGCAGATTGCATGTCTAATTTTCAGTATGCATTAATATTTGACAGAAACTGATAATTAAAACTATGCACAAGTGATATGATTAAGAGAATACATAAATCTACAAGCATTTTTTAAACTATGCATTTCAAGTTTTAAAAAGACTTATTCATACAAATGAAATTGCTAAGTTTACACAATGGAACTCCTTACAAAGCTAAATTAATTTGAAGAAATCTGTTAAAAATAATCCTTTTTTTTTTGCCATTAAAAAAATTAACACAAACTTTTTTGCGTGTATTTTATCACACTACATAAAAATATCAATTAATAAGCAAACTAAATAAATAGTATATGCTACTCTAAAGCCAGATAAATCAATAAGGTATGCAAAAAAAATTTATCTTTATGAGAAGAAAACATTAATAAATAAATATACAAGAAAAACTTCCAGAACAGTTTTAAAATTATGCAGCAATTTTATTTAACATTTGTAAGATAAACTTTAAAATTCTTCTTATCTTATCAAACACTTCAAAGACACTTTATCAACACAGCCAACACAAACCTAAATATTTCTTCCTATTTTACGAGAAAGATAAATAAAAGAATAAATAAAGGATAATGAATATCAAAATATTTTTTTAACTGCCATATATTTTTAATTAAAGTGTATGTTTAATAAACCAGCTTTTAAGTTTTCACTGGAATCAAAATATGGAAATGGTCATCAAAAATATCAAACACTTTTAATCTAAAATTGAGATAACTGGACAGTAAAGTTTTAAGCAAATGCAGTATATTTCTGTACACACACAAAAAAAAGGTCTTGTAATCTTGTTTCTTAAATGTTAAAAACTATATTCATTTATCTACAGTACTTTTACAGCAAATTATTTTGAATAAAATTAAGATTTTTTTATAAGGATATATATTACAATAACTTTTTTTAAAATAAATCCCAAAGCCTACTGCAGTTCTTAGTAACTAATAATTTCAATTTAAATGTAAATAAATATTCAAAATTAAAAAATATTGAATCAAAGGGGAAAAAATTATGTACATTTACCTGATCATTTAAAGGAGGAACTCTCAGTCTTTTCATTGCCTTTTGACGATCCCCACCTTCTAAATTCCTAGTTACCATATTCTGCATTAAAAAGAAATAAAGAACATAGTTATTATGTTAGAAAAAGAATCCCTAAAATTATAAATAATACTTTGACAAATTAAAAATCTCAACTTAGTATTTTTTTAATTTGAGTTAAAAATACTAGTAATAGAATTAAAAATTACATTTTATTCACAGAATTATTAATATACATAGTACAGCTGAAATTTTTAATTATTTAGAAACTCAATGCATTTAAATATACTCAGCAAAATGTACTGCATGCAAAATATTCCCTTGTAACATGGAATTAAAACTATTCTTACTAAAAAAGGTATGTGGCCCACTTATGGGCAGCCTTAAATGCATGATTCCATTAAACCTAAAGCAGCTATTAAAATATTTTGTAAAAATGATTATTTCATTATCTTTATTTTGAAACAAAACAATATAACAATTTTCTTCTCGAGTCAAGTTTCATGCAACACATACGAAAAACTACAATTACGACTGGCTTAACATACAAGCCCAGTAATTATAAATGGCACAATCAAAAATATCAATAAAGTTCAATTTACAGGTATCACATACGTGTATATATGTAAAGATTTCTTTTTGTAAACTAATTTAAGTCTTTTCTTTAATCCATTTTGCTTCTGCACCTTCCAAGATATTGCCCTATTTATAGTTCTTATCTTAGTAATTACTTGCTTGCAAAAACAGTAATTTAGTGACCCCCATATACCTGCAAAAGTTTTACATCAAAACAGTGAGCTAATGCCATATTACATCATCTCCCAAACTTGATCAAGAGGCATGCTAAGATTAAATTATGAGATTCAATAAAATGTTCAAGAACTTTTTAACTGTTTGAGAGGCAGCTTTTAGATTAGATCACTATTATCTCTACTAGGCCTTTTGCTGCTTTTGTGTTAGTAAAAGTATTGCTTCCATGCAACAAAAAATGCATTACCTCATAAAAAATGGAAATATTAAATAATAATTCCACATAAAAGGTAACAGATCTCCAGAATCATTTACAACTAAGAACTACATCAAAAATGACATCTGGATAAAGGACAATTTACATATGTATACACTACGGCATATTTTCCTCACTTACTTCTTACAAAAGAAAAAAAATACTTTCTATTCTATCATAATCTTTAATATTTTTATGAACATAATTTGATTCTGAACTTTCAGAATTCTATAGTTAAAGCACATTTACTATAATTAAAGAACTTCAGATAACTATAGACTAACCCCCTCTCAAAATAAAATGCAATTAATAGAGGTATTTTTTTCTTTTTTTATTAATGTTTTGAGCTATATTAAATATAGCAATCAAGAGGTAATAGCTGTAAAATTCATTAAATAACTCAACTTAAAGAAAAAATTTCTCACGTAAAATGTTCATACTTTTTAACCAAAAATATTATAACATTTAGAACAATTATTTTAAATACTTTACCTCTGTATCATGGATTAATTTATCTATATCTTTATTTACATAGAAAGGTGATACATCTACCCATTGTTGCCTCCATTTGGCACCAGCATCGGTTCCTAATAGCTACAATAACAATAAAAGAAACATAAATATAAGTTTTTAAAAAAAATTAATATGCAAAATCTCACTGCCAAGCATAATTAAAAATATGTGCCAGCAATCCAAGGCAATTCCTCAAAATTTTTTTCGATAATTGCAAACGCTGATGAAATTTACACCAAATACAAATCTAAGTAACAACAAATAGTTTTATTATTTTATAAGCTTAAGCTAAATCTAGACAAAAACTGCTTAAAAAAGTTATAAAATGAAAAAAAAACTTAACTTTATTTTTATTTTAATTATAAACTAATGTGCTGTGGTGCAAATAAAAAATTTTAATTTTGTTAAATTGATAAAACAGAAATTCTAAGAGACTTTGAGATAATAAAATATTTTACCTGCATCTTTGAACAAGTAAACACCAACTCTTTTCGAATAACAATTCCAAATTTAACAGTTAACACAAAAATGAAGTGTTGAATTTTCCTGTCACAATCAAAATGACAAGAATCTTGACAATATAAAATATAACTTTAAAAAATTTAACAGATAAATAACCTCCTACAAAGAGGCAAAATAAATACTTAAAAACAAAAGTCATCATTTGATAAAAAAAAAATGTAGTTTGTGTAGTCAACTTGCATAAATGAAAAAAAAGTATCAAAATTTTTTAAAAATGAAATTTTAAAATATGAAGAGTGTTTTGATAAATATTTAAAAATGTGTCACAAATTATTTTGAATTATTTTTATTTAAACTTTTGAAAAATTATGGTTAGTACTTTTATTATATATATATATATATATATATATATAATTACAAATGATTGTATCTCTTGGCATTTATATTACTTTGTGTCTATTCAATTTATTTACTTTTTTTTATTTGAATTCTGAAATGTTTATCTTGTTTTAAAACAATGAGCTACTTCAAATTTTTCAGATGATCCCATTTGAATACTAAAAGATAATTACATTGGGATATTAAAAGATAAGTTTCAGGAACTGTGAAATTCATTGACTATATAGCTTGAAAAAATTTCTAAGTCCTTATTCAATTAATTCTGTGATAAATTGCAACACTTCTAAATAACCATATGTATTTGACAACTAAAAGAACAATTCCCAGATTGAAACTGAATCTGTCTGTCTCTGTGATAATAATTTAAAATTTTTTGAATAAAAATAAATGCATGCCAACACATCAATATATGTTTTGGGGATTTTTTTTAACTACACTGTTTCCTTTAAAGAAAAACAAAATCATGAAAAACATTGTAATTTTACTAATATACGTGTAAAAAATTTAAAGAATATTACTAGTGAAAAATTGACTATCTCATTTTTATAATAATGAATAGGAAAGAGGTTGAAAATTGTATTCTCCCAATAGGCTATGTAACACATGCTTTAAAACATTTATTTTTGATTAAAACAAAATCATATTTAAAATGAAAATTTTCCCGAAATACAAAATTTTGAAGGAAAATTCATACTATTTTTAGAATATAATTGGTAAAAATTACCTTATCATGCTTCTTCAGAATTTTACGAAATCCTGTAAAGTTCAAATTTTGATAATTTTGCAGAAGGATTAAGCTAAGGTAGAATTCACTAAATGCAAGCCTTAATTCATGTATTTTCCTGTACTGTACATTCCGCTTTACTTGTCGATTCAAAGCTTTCTTTACAGCAAACCTATACAAATATTTTATGCAAAATTAATTTTAAGAAAATAATGAAGATACACTTCCAAATTTAAAAATAATAGCTCTAAAAAAATGATTTTAAAGTAAGAAAAGCACTTTTTTTTTTTTTTTTGCCTGATTAAAATTAAATTTTAAAATGAGAAATTTAAGATGAGAATTCAATAATAAGAAAAAAGGGTTCAGTCCTAGGAGGACCCACTTTTGGTCGCCAAATTTTGAGCGATAAAGGTTACAATATGGTAACCCTTCCATTTCATCCAAAAATTTGGATTTTCAAATCACCAAAAAATGGCAACCCTAAAAAAAGTGCAATGTTTTTCGCGCCTTTTCCGAAAAACGTCTTTTTGACACCTGACTTCACTTGAGATGGTTTGCTCTCCACCGGTTTTTGTTAGGAATGGCTTGTGAAAGGAAATTTACTTGAAAGTGAGGCTACGACAGGTTTCTTTGTGCTCCTGGGTACAAAGGGGAAGAAAGAGACGTTAGAATGGTGTATGAAAGCTAATTTAATTGCTTCTCGTTATGAATGTCCGAGGAGTAAAAAAGAAATGCGTTTGCAAGAGCGAAAGGGAACGGTTGACGGCTACAAATGGCGTCGCCGCAGCCTTGCGGAATATATGTGGCGGCGATCTAACGGTCACAAGTTGGTGGATGACAATTTTCATGAATTCCTTGCATCCATCGCAAGGGTGTATCCACCAACGGAACATGACGAAATGCAAGCGTAAGGTAAGTGCCTTTTAAAATTTTTTAAAATGATTGATTTCATGTATTTCTTCGATTTTATCTTTGCGAAACGCCCCTTTCGTCCTTTTTTAAAAATGTAAATCATGTTCTACACACTGGTTTTAGAATGCTTTTTTAAAATGAATTTCATTGCTTTCTCCGTTTTTATCTTTTTATAATGATTAATTTAATGTATTTATTCAATTTCATCTTTGCGAAACGCCCATTTCATCCCCCCCTTCTACCCGTATGGCGAAAAATTTTTGGCGCCAAAAACACCAGAGGGTCCTCCTAGGATTTTACCGAAAAAAGAATGCAAATTTTTCAATGGCACAATTATTTAATTAAAATAGTTAATGAAAAAAAATTTTTTTTTAAGCTGACAGAATGTAATTTTTTTTATTAACCTATTCATGAACATGAATTGTTAACATATTAATAGCAAAAATTAGTAACACCAGATCAAATAATCAATTAGAATTTCTTTTGTGGCATAATTTTACATAGTAATAAATTCAGTATACAACTCAGTTAGTATTATTTCTTGAAATTAATATAATTAAAAAATAAAATTTTAATGCATAAATGCAAAATTATAATTACTTATAAAATAATGAAATTACAGATCATATGAATCACATTGTAAAGTTAACATTACCAATAATGTACTATTGAAAGCATTTAGGCAACAATATATGAAACAAAGCACATGGTTTAACATGCAAAATCGGGGTGAACAACTTGGCGAGTTACCTTGAACATTGGCATTGTTGCAATAGTACATACCCTAAGTACCCTATTAAAGGTAAGTACCCTATTTAATTCTACGCAACCCAAGTTCTTTGAGCAATGGTTTACCTTTTAACACTTCCAGCACGGTCTCTACCAGCACTTTGAATGGCATTATGAAGCTCACTTTTAAGATTGCCCGACTTTCTCGTCGCTTCAGCAATTTTTTCTAAATATACATAAATGATGTTACAAATGGAAACTGGAATAAACAATTGGAAAATTGTAATTTTTAAATGAGAGAAATAAATTTACTTACCAGAAAAAAATGTATTGATTTTTCTAAGCTCCTTTTCACAATGATGAAAAAAATCTTCATCAAAATTTGCATAATACCGAGCAATGTCACTTTGCTCAACAGCTGCAAAAATTTTTAAAGAGAGAGAGAATAAGAATTATCAGTTTTAGTATAACATTTAGTAATCTGTGCAAATGGAAATTAAAAATACATAATAATCCTTTTTTAAAAAGTATAATTAAAATAATAGTTTGTATGCATATTCATTGAAATACAAAATATTTAATATAAAACTATCCATCATTTTCAATAGTAGAAGATATTTTTTCTAAGTTTTACTCAGTAATCATAAAATAGTATTTTAAGACATAGTAACAATACAAAACAAAAAAAATACAAATATCATACTCAAAGAAATACAAAATATTTGGCACTTTATAAAATTCTTCCAAATAGTCAAAAATACCTTATTTCATCTTTTTCTCATTAATCATAACATAACATTCATATAAAAATGTTATGGGATCATGCACAAAAAAATAACTAAACCGTTGATTAAGTTCATGAATCTTTTATACTGCAATATTTTAGGTAAGCTATTGCATGTAATAGGGAGATTCTGTTCGAATTTAGACCTGCATAGACAATGCACTGCTACTAGCTGGACTTACACACTGAGACACTTGTCATTACTTGTATTTTATGTACCAATCTAAAAAATTGTATTCTAAAATTTTTAAATTTTACTCAACATTTATTTTAATACGTGTACCATATTAATAATTATAATTTATTCTAACTTTTGTAATAGAAATAGGTTACAAATGTTTTACTTAACCTTAAACTTTTCCTGAACTCCCTAATGTTGTCAATACACCTGAAACTGACTTTAATTTTCCACGAATCCCTTCAGCAGTCACAGGGGCTCCACTTTATTAACCAATGCTTTACTCGATGACATAAAAAATATATACAAATATGGGTTCAAGTGTAGTATAGGGGGAGGGGGCCATTTGGCGCAGTCCTTTATATTGGTGACTAAAAGTGGTCGCTAAGGTACTTTTTTTCAGTATTATTTATTTTAGAATGAATTCGATATCTCAACATGACATTTAGATAAAAATCGAAAAATCGCCAAATCCAAAGTGACCCCCCTTTATACTACACTTGAACCACAAATATGAACTATTCTGTGTTAGTCCTTACTAATTTTACTGGATTACAATTAAAAGTCCCATACAGAACAAAAGGAAATGGTTGCAGTTGGCAATATTATCTTAGACAGAAAATACTTTGTATAAAATAACCTGACCCCACTAACAGAAAAGTATCCTATGTCTATAAATTGTATTAGGCATGCTAGGGTGCAAAAGATTTGGAGGTGCAAAAAAAAAGGGGGGAACTAAAATTACAGTGAACGGTAAAATCTTAGGAGAGCCCACACCCTTGGTGACGAACAGAAAAAAGCGCCAAGCCGGAATAAGATGGTGCCAAGTGAAACCGACAATGGTGACGACAAGTATAGCGGGATAAGGTGGATGCATAATGAAAATATATGTAAACAATAGGTGTGTTCCTAGGTGTGAACCATTTAGGTTCACACCTAGGAGAGCCCCCATCCTTGGCGCGAATTACTTTGGTTGGCGATAATTTCGCCGTCATGGTAACCTTGCTTTTAAATACAAGATATATGGCAACCCTAACTTTTTCTAGAATTTTCGTCATTTGTGGGCGCGCATTTCAAATTTCATTTTGTTGTTGGGCACCGTGTTGAAAGTATGGCTGCGCTTGTCAGTGAATACACGTTAGAATTTTTTTTTTCGTTATTGGATGCTAGAGGCAAGAAAAAAATTGATTGAATGGTGTATGAAAGAAGGATTAATTGCTTCAAGTTATGAATGTCCTAAATGTAATGAGCAAATGGGATTAAATGAACGAAAGAGTGTTGTTTGGGATGGATTTGAATGGAGATGTCGAAAAAAAGGTGAGAATACGCATGATGTTTGCAGAAGTATAAGAAAGAATTCGTGGTTTTCCAATAGTAAGTTAATCGGCAATAAAACGTTTTCTCCGTAATCACACCAGCCACACAGAAGGCATGTTCGACCATTACCTCGCTGAGTATTTATGGCGGCACTCTCGCGATCACTCACTCAGTGACGAAACTTTCAGAATTTTTTTTAAAAGCAGTTGTTACACTTTACCCTCCACTTGGGAAGGATCAACAATAAGAAAGTGCTGTTGTTATATTTTTTATCTTAAATGTTAAATTTCTGTATTGTTTACATATATTTTCATTGCGCATCCATCTTATACTGCTATATTTACTTGTCACAGTTGTCGGGTTTGCTTGGCGCCATTTCGTTTTTGCTTGGCGCTTTTTCCGGTTTGGCGCCAAGGGTGGGGGCTCTCCTAGGAATTTACCGAAACTAAATATTTAAGATAAAACATATAAAAACAGCACTTACTTTCTTACTGCCGATCTTTTCCGAGTGGACGGTACAGCATAACAACAGATTTTAAAAGTCTTGAAGGTCTCATTGCTAAGTGAATGATCGTGTGAGCGCCACCATTTTTATTCTGTGAGGTAATGGTCGGACATACATTCAGCGTGGCTGGTACGATTTCGAAGAAAGCGTTTTTATTGCCGACCATATTACATCCTGCTGATTATTACATTTAGGACATTCATAACTTGAAGCAATCAATCCTTCCTTCCTTCCTACACCATTCAATCAATTCTTTCTTACCTCTTCAACAAAGTAAAAAATTCTAAAGTATATTCCCTCACACACGTAGCCAGCCCGGAGACCAACAACAAAATTAAGTCGAAATGTGCGCCCACAAAATACGAAATACTAGAAATAGTTAGGATTGTCGTATGTAGTATTTAAAAGTAAGGTTACCAAGATGGCGCAATTATCGCCAACCAAAGTAATTCGCGCCAAGGGTGTGGGCTCTCCTAGGAGTGAACCCAGTGAACAAACCACCACCTAGTGAATCATTGTGTTTTTGTGTGTATGCAGAACTTATTTCTTAATTCAACGCTTGTGCTTGGTTTCTTGATCATTTGACACCGAGCCTCCAAGTAACACCTCACCATATGGTCAGTTGGGTATTCATCCAGTGCATTGGAGCACATGGTCACCATCCATTCTGGCATGGCCACATAATGGGCAGGCCTCGTCAGCAGCTAGGCCAAGTCAGTGGAGGTATACTCCCATAAAGTCCTGTCCAGTGGTTAGGCGAAGGCGAGCAACAGCCTTGGTTCTCTCCAGGTGCCTTGGGATTGGACCCACAGTGGTCAGAGTTTGCCATGGCTTTCCAAAGCTCTTATTTTTTTTTAGTTTACAGTAGTATATTTGTCAATGAATGTGGAAATAATGTTCTCTGCTCTTCAATGGGACTTCTGGTTGAGACGATTCAGCTCTCTCATTGCTGATGATCCCAACATGACTTGGGACCTATTGTAACACAACAGTCCAGCCATATGAGATTAGCTCTGCAATTTTAGTTCAGCACTGAATTGTGTTAAGGCAGTCAGTTAGTGTATCACTGCTTAAAGCTAAAATTGTAGCTTGAACAAACAGAAATTGAAAAGTATGCTGAAAAAGCAAAATTTGAGTCTGGAACCAGAGTGTCCAAACCATGCCCCTATCCTTTCTTTATGCTGCTTATTGCCATTGCAGGACATGGGGGTTAATAGGTGGATAATGGAAAGACTGTCAAAATAGCAACAACACAGAAAAGGAAAAGGGTAAGAGTTAAAGGAAAATCTCTCTCGAACCAAAACTGACAAGGTAAGAGTCAAAGGAGGGAACACTATGGAAATAATGGGGGGATGGCATAATTTGAAGTGCCAAGGGTGCCAGGGATGTTAAAAACATCTGAGTATAATGATAGTTAAAATGTTCAATTAAATCAGATTTTTTGGTAAATATTTTTAAAAAATAAATAACTTTAACTCACCTTCTGGTGATGGAGCTCTCTCTACACCAGAATACAACATTGCTTTCATCTCCTGATAAAATGAAAATTTTATCATTATTTATGAATAATTTATGTACGAGTGAAATTATTTATAACTCAACTATGATCATTATAGAAATATAAACTGCATTATAGTCAAATATTATTTAAAAAGGAAGTTACAAAAACAGAAAGCATTAAAATCAATAATTTATAATTTACACTACAGAACAATATTTGTGCACTTGTATAATTTTTTTTTGTTTCATAACCATGAAAACCAATTATTTTCAAATAATTTCAGCAGCATTTGAAATATATATGTTTTTACAGTTTTATTTTCTATAAAGTAAAAGAAAAAATATATATATTTATAAAACGCACAAAAAGCTAAATTTAAAATTACTAGTGAAAAATTTATCAGTCAAACTCAAAACTAATTAAAACTTCGAATGTAAATATTTAATCGAGTACATTGCGAAACCAAATATACTAACTGTAATGCAAACAGAAAATAACTTATGTTTGAAAATATTAATTATATTATTTACATTTATTCATTGAACACAAAAGAAAAATATTATTTTCTACTATAAACAGTTAACCGTGCATTTTGAGAAATCGAGAATACTCTACTACCGAACAAGCTGAAGATAATATATTCAACTATTAGCCATTTAAGTCAAGATAAGAAAAAACAATAATATAACTCAAACTGTACAGCAAGAAGAACAATAAATAACTTAAGCTCTTCAATACCTCATACTGAATGTATTGTTTTCTCCATTCTGGAGTGATATGAGCTGCTAAATGTTCCGCAAACTTCATTTCTTCTTATGCTTTCCCTTCAATGCATGTAAAGTAACGCGGTTGAGTTATCACAACTGTTTCCATTTACTTCGGAAACAGTGGAACGCAATATATTTAAACAAATACACATTAATATTCAGGCATTCATATCAATTTTATGACAGCAAATATTTTATCTAGGCAGGGGTAGAACGAAACACTTTGCAGGACACTGGACCTATCAAAACAAAAACAAAATATAAATAACCCAGTTACAGTTGCAAACAATGTAACGATAAATCAGTTAAAGTCACAATCAAATTCACAGGTAATAAATGGGATGAAAAAATATGTTCTTGAATTATAACTAACTAAGCAATAACTTTCTTCCCTTATCGTTTAACAAATTTTCTGAGTTTTACATTATATTTTCAAAACAAAATGATAGACTGTTTATTTATAAGCAATCTGAGCTATATCCTAAACTATCCATTCCGGTTACGATTTAAGTCACAGTTAATTTAGTTTCTCTCCAAAAGAATACATTGTACAACTTCACTCTGCATCAAATATTTCTATTTTGCTTTATTTTGATAAGTGCTGAAATTTTAGAAAAGAATAATACTTTATGGCTACACCAAACCCTTATTTTCAAGACGGTTCAGGTAATATTTACGAATTAAACACCTTGAAATTAAATATACTCTTTTTTTGCTTATGCAGAGATCAATATATTTTTTTTTGTCGATATTTGTAATATAGTAACGTTTTGAATGCACGCGGCTTGAATAGTGGACTTGAATTTATATTGGACGTGTTATTTTTATCTTTTCAATTTTATCCCCGAAATTTGGTACTTAATTTATCAATTAAAAAGGCTCCAGTATTAATTAATGTTTTTGCTTAATGATGAACTCAACATTTAAATAAATTAACGAATTTTTGAAAAAGTTTATTTTATTTTATCATTTGACAATTATATCGTTCTTATATACTGTAAATGTCTCAGAATACTATTTAAATACTTAATTTATTTTTTATTCCATTGTGTATTACGTGTTTTAAAAAATTGATTTTCATTCCTGCTTTTGTGTTCAAAATAGACATGGATCAATGATGTTATGTTCATTCATGAATAGTTAAAATTATTACTTACATGAAAAGTTTTTCGTAATTTGGATTGCTTATATTTTGTTTGTGTAGAATAGAAAAAAAAGGTATATGTCAATTGTTGAAAGAAAATTTAGAAAGTTTTTATCGTTATTATGAAAAAAGTGGTTGGTTAATATTGTTGTTCATCATTGTTTTCAATTAGATTCTGTTTTATAATTTTGGGTAAGAAAGAGAAATCCAAGCAAATAATATCTGGCTTAAAAATCAAGGTTGCTTTGTAATCTTTGCATTAATTTTTAGTTTCTGCTTAAAAATTTCCCAAACAGCTTATATTTGTTTATGCATGCATTGATATTTTTTCTCTGGATCTTTTAAATATTCTTTGTAATGCAATTGAGTTAAAATGTAATGTACCTAATTATCAATCTTTTGTAAATAACAAAATGACAAAAAAGTGAATATTGTATAATATTTACTTCAACATTTTAAAAGATTATAATTTCATGTGTTGATGAACCATTTGAACACAACGAAGTAAAAGTTATATTGTTTTTTTTTAAAGAAAAAATTATTTTTTGATAGAACTTTTATTCTTTTGAGGAAAAATAAGTCTTGTTAAAATTATCAAGAAAGATTCAATTTAATTTTTTCACATTGCTAGTTTTCAGCATCTTTTGCCTGAATTAATTTGATATCGTAGTGCTACATGCAAAGCGCTTGTTGTCGAGTGATATAGAATCCAAAACAGGCTTTCTAACTGTAACAAATCATAAGGAAAATAATTTTAGATAACTGTTTTGAAATATATTTCAAATATAGAAATAGATAGCCAATATGAATCAATTAATATCAGTGTAATATAAGAATCATACATAATTATTATTATACATAATATTATATTTAATAATGATTGTGTTATATTATACATAATATATATAAATAAATCAATAAAGAATATCAAGGTTAAAGTGTAGTATAGGGGGGGCACTTGGTGCAGTCCTTTTTTTAGGTGACTAAAAGTAGTCGCCAAGGTACTTTTTTTTGGAATTATTTATTTTAGAATGAATTCGATATCTCACCATGACATTTAGATAAAAATCGCCAAATCCGAAAAAGAAAAATCACTGAATCAAAAAGTGCCCCCCATGCTACACTTGGGCCGAATATTGGTTATATCAATTAAAAATTGCTGATAACTTGCAATATTCCAAAAACTACTACTTTCTTTAATGAATTTCATTGAACATTTAAAAATGCATTATTTAAAAGTAAAATAAAATGGAAATGTACAATATGCAGCAATATTAAAAGCATAGCCTACATATTCTTTAAAAAAATATCCTGGTGCTCGCCAATAATATAAGAAATATCCATGTTTGAAAATAGCGCAAAGTACAACAAAAGACTAAAGTAGTAGCTCTTGCATGTACAAATATTGTTTGCAATGAAACAGTGGCTCAACAGCCCATGAGGGCCAGGGCCTACTGTGCCCATCCCAGTATACTGTGACCATTGGGTGCCAAGGTGCATGAGCAGATGTCTGATCAGTTGGTCAGTCTGAAGCAAGACCCCCAGCGTTTAAGACTGCAAGCAAGCTTAATACTCGTTTATTGATCCACTGCAGTAGGGATGAAAGGCTGAGTCGACCTTGCACAGGCTGGGAATAGAACCCAGACCTGTGGTGTGAAAGCACGATACGCTACCACTCGACCACTTGCAATGAAACAAAATTAAATTTTCAAAGAAATTGAATTAAGATCACCTGAAATTAATAGAGTTACTGCTGGAAAAAAACAAATTTAATATGTTATCACCCATCTTGATAAACATAACAACAACTTGGCACATAGCACTTGGATTTCAAATTAGCACCTTATTATTATTTACTGCATAATATATTTATTACACAGTAATACCTTGATTTACACTCTCCCGACTTATGCGAATCAGGAGTTACGCAATTTTCAAATCTTGTCGATTCTTTATTTTATCACTGAAACTCAAATAGAATCGGTGCCAGAGCCTGATGATGCTGTTAATGCGATTGAAGAAGTTATTCTTCCTGCCAGGCAAATAAATTTAGAAGTGGATAGTGATGATGTTTATTCTACAATCAGGAGCTGATGTTGATAAGTTCATAGAAATTCAAGAGCAAGGCATTAAAGAACTTGAGTCAATCCCAGTTCAATCAGAAAATCAAATGACAGTTGGAAATTTGACATAAGCCCTCAGTTCAATTGAGAATTTACTTACTCTCTTATTACACTCTTACCCCATTGCTAGGGTAACGAACATTTCTTTTTCCAGGAAGTTCGAGGTGAACGGTCGAAAAACGCTACATTCCAGTCAACTAAGATTTATATCTGAGGTTGAAATCCACCATCAATTAGAAATAGCTGCCTTACAGATTATTTAAGCCCTATGCCATTCACGGGAATACAAAAAGTACAAAAATCTTATAATTTCCCAGGAAAGAAGCCCTACTTCAATCCTGTATGAAAATAATTTCCATTTCCATAAACAGAACAACCAACTATTATTATATGATATTGGTATTAATTAATGATTGATATTGGTTATTTTCAATCTATTCCTACATTCTTTAGTTGCAATTTATTTCAAAACAGCTCTTTAAATTTATTTTCCTGACGATTTGTTACAGTTAGGCCACCATCTTAGATTCCATAGCACTCGATAACAAGTGTTGCTTGGCATGTAGTACTTCGATATCAAATTATTCCAAGGTGTAATTAAAAGAATTACAACTTTTAAGTTTTATTCGATGCTAATCAAATTGTTACAAATTGTGTTGCATTTACGCTTCAAACAGATTTTTAAATGTGGGAATGCTTATATTTATGTGTGAATAAAGTACTTTTTAAAATTAAAATTTTTATTTAGCATTTTTATTAGTGCTTATATGCACCTGTTTTAAGCATTTTTGGGTGAAAATTTGAAATTTGACGCTTCATTTCTCTGTCCATCTTGGACATCCTGAAAAGTGAATTATATTCTTGTTTATAAATAAAATTATGGATAATTTTTACATTATGTATTAAAACTAAGTAAATTTTTAAGTTTTAGTTATAATTGTTTGAATTGGTTGTCTTATACATTTGGAAATATTTTCAATTCAAAATAAATATTAAACCATTCTTGACAAAATTATATAATTTCCCAAGAACTATCAATGGGACCGTATAATAAAACCTACTTAATGTATTATAAATTTTGGACAATCAACATTTTTCTTTGGAGTCTTTTTGATAAAATAATTGTTGTTACATTTAGAAGTGATGATGAATAGAACAACCTGTTCCTCTTAAAGAGCAAGAATACTGTAGTCCATACTTCATCAAAACCCTGTTCTTAAAGGTTTCTCCTCAGTGTCTAGAGCAGAAGACTTCGCAGCTGTGTCTTTGGCTCATTTCCTACTCTAAACTAATTCTCCTGGCTGTGAAGGGCAGGAAACTTAACAGGCAGGTCATGGTTAGTTTTCTGTCCCATACCATTTTCTCTCATTGTTAAGAGCAGAAAACTTGTAAGACCCACTCTCTTGTCTTGAACATGTTCTATTTTTACTGTTCATTCACATGTGCATTAATTATTTTTTTGTTGCCCATCCCGTATAGTGGTTATAGATGCTGTGCTGTAGGGCCTGGGTTCAAATCCCGGAGAGGGCATGGAGATGTTTGTAAATGTATCGTGCCTTCATGGCATGGGGCTACTCGTAAACAGCAGTCAAGCTCCAAATCCTTTCATGAGTTTGGTAGAAGGGGAAGAGAGAGGGGTGGGAGGCTCCTGATCACCCCCATGATGTCCTAACTCAAAATTTGGATGGAAAAATGGGCCAAATCGTACTGTCACCTGTATGGTGCTCGAAATATGAAGGTAACCATATTGTAATATTACCACCCATCTTGGTGAACATGAACTACAACTTGGCGCATAGCACTCGGGTGTCAGTACCAAAAAGCTTCAGTCTTGTTTTTGAAAAAGTTAAACCAATTAGATTCATAATCTTCAAATTCCATGTAAAGCATTTTCATGGAGGGCTCCAACTTGTAGTTTTTTGGAGGAGGAGGGATCATCACTTTGTATCTTTTACCAAGTGATTTTTTTTTCCTTTAACAAACAAAATTAAGTAAATCTTGTTTATGAAACACAAATCTTTTTCCTTGTAAAATAAAAACTCGCAAAAACTGAAAAAATATTCTTGCGTAGTTAATAATCTCTCTTGGGTGTATAAAAGATCACTGTAGTTAACAGTTAAGTTTGTTTGAAATAAGTTGGAATTTATTCAAGAACCTCTAAAAATTACTGTAGATTTTCACGTAATAGGAAACAAATAAAAGACATGTATAAATCTACAATAACAGACTCAAATATCAGAATTTCCTTAAAGGCAAAGGAAATATATAGTAGCTGTCCAGCTTTGACCCAACCATCACTCTCCATTGAAATGTTCACTGCCCAAACAACATTTTAAAACCTTGGTGGAGTCAAAATCTTTGATCTGTGTAGCTAGAACAGCTTTTAGCTACTTTATACAAAGATTTTCTACGAAATGGGTTGCTTTAGTCCAGTTACCTACTAATTAATTTGAGAGAACATCTGTTGTTGTTTCTAATGCCACCTGTCTGACGTAGTCAGATCGAGGCCCACGAAATTCATCGTGGCATGGGGCAATAGGTACACCTGTCGTTGGCCTTGAGCACCATACAGGTGACAGAACGATTTAGCTCGGCAAAGTTCCCAAAAGGGATGATAGATGGCGTCACCACCTCTATCTCCACCTCCACAATTTCTGCATGGGAACTGAAGGGGAGGGAAATATTCTTCAGCCCCTGCGCTCATGACTAAGCCCACAAGACTACGGACCCACTGATTTAACGAGCATGTACTCTGTGTGTACTCGGAGGGTATTTGGTGGCATCGAACCCAGGCCTTCCGGTCTGGAGTCTGATGCTCTAACCACTAGGCTACCCATGGCCCTAAGAGAGAACATCTAGTTGTCTTGATTGCAACCCTGAAAATATGTTAATAATAGACGAGTTGGATCATAGGATAAGATGGAAGTCTTTTTAAAACTCTTTTATTAGCTTCACCTGTATGTAACGGAATCTTTGAACTTGGTTTTTACCCACTTTAAAATGTCAGATTAATTCAAAATTTTGCACACTTGTCAAGGACAGATGCCAATACAATAATTTAATAATTTTGTTCCATTATCCTGATCAGGATTAAGGAATTCCATTTTCAGATCTGGCAACCAAAAGATTAAGTTACAAGCCAAAAGTGAAAACTCCCATGGTTAATACAAATACAGCAAACAAAAAAAGTTCTTTTTGTGAGAAAGGGGAGGATGTGTCAGCAATTTCTTACAGTAATATAAACAATTGCCCAGTTTTTCTGAAAATGGAAATGAAAAAAAAAAACTCAAACATGTGGAAAAAAATAATTTGTTAAAATTGTGTGGCACTGAGACAAAAAGTCTGTTTTTCTAAATTCTCTTTTCAGATCTATGAAATGAAACATCATTCATTGATTCATTTTACCAAAACAGGTGAGAATTAATTCAGAAGTCACCAGATTTAATAATTTCTCACAAACTCTTTGATTCAAAAGGTGTACTTTTATGTCTAATGCTGGTGCAAGTTTCAGAGAGAATATTGAGCTCTTTTTAGCAAAAAATATCATTACACCTTCTTCCACATTAAATATTTCAAACTTAACTCTTCCAAATTTCCTTCAGTTGGCTGTTCCTACATTTTACAAACCAGACCGTGTGGATGCACTCATAGGATACCATTGGGTATTCCAGATTCTAAAAAGAGATGCATTTAAGACTAATTCATCAATGAATAAATGATAGTTTAAAAAGCTAAAAATACATGTTTTTATTATAGATTGAACTAAAAAATGAAAAATAAAAGATAGTTTAAAAAAACTAAAAAGCACACAGTTATAGTTAAATTATTTTATTCTTATATTAAGAACTAGCTGGTACACCTGTTCTTCGCACGGGTGAATTGAAAATTTAAGCAATACAGACTGAAGGATAAAGAAGTTTTTAATGAGTTAATTTTACGTGAATTGTAAATTAAACAAAGAAAAAAGCTTTTTGCATATCTCAGCTGAACAAAAAACCATGTTAGCTAAATTTTAAGTCTAGATATAATAGCTGATAAAAAAGATTTTTTTTTTACTTATAACGCCCCGTAACTCTTATGGATCGATTTTTGAAAACACCTTCCTTCTGCTCAGCAAAATTAACACATTGTTACAAATTTTGTGTAATAAACGCATTAAAATAATGTAAATAATTTGTATCTGGGTGTGTAATATGTTAATATTACTTTCTGATGCATTTATTTTATGTTAAATAGCTGTTACCCGCAACTTCGTCCACGTGGTAGTTAACAAAAAAGTGTTTATTCAATTCACAGAGTTTACGAAAACTTAATAATTATCACCCCCAGGGTGTTCTCCTTCAAAATTAGAGTGAAACTAAGCTAAATTGTTCTGTCACCTGTGCTGGTGCTCAAAGCTATGGCTAACGACGGGCATCACTTAGCCATTTGCCATTATGAATTTCGTGGGCCTTGATCTGGCCTTTGCCAATCAGGTGGCATTAGTAACAACAACATAATTTTTGTTCTTGAAGTTATATTAGCTCAACAAGTTTCCAGAAGTCTTAAATGTTTCTTGAAGTCTTTGAATCGATCTATTTTGTCTATTATTTTCCCAATCTTTCCCTGAATTTCTTAAACTTTTGTTTGAAGAATATTCGTCATTTCTTGGCCTATTTAAATTGCTGACTTCATCTCTTTAACAGTGTCCATCAAAGTATTAAGATGCTCTTCTATGACTTTTTTTCTTGGAAGGTGAGTCGAGCATTCCACAAGTTATTAATTTGGAAACGCACAAGAAAAGTTCCATAAATTTTTTCTGGAAACTGTTAATAAAAGAGTTTTTAAATGAATAAATGACTTTTTTTTAAATGTTTGCATATATATATATATATAAATTTTTAAACTAAAAATAAAATAACTAATTGTATTGTATCATAGGTACTTACATACCTGCAACTCAAAGACCTGATGGATCCTGGCGAAAGGCAAGAAGAGTAAGGGATGGCTACATTCCCCAGGATGAAATGCCATTGTAAGTTTTACTAATTTTCTTTTTAAGATTACTATATTTGATATAGCTCTGTTTTTGAGTAGTTTTAACAAGTATTGCATTGGTTTTTAAAGATCATTTTGACAGATTTTGGAACAGGCCTTGCTGTCTGCATGCATGTTTTTTCTATATTGATACTACCTGTTAATGACAATAATTTTTTTAAATTTTAGTATCATTTCTAATTTGACATCCCTCCCCCATGTCTTAATCATTGAACTGGTTCTTTTCAACTCTTTTGCTCTTCTATTATGAAGATGTAAGTTGAATCCAAGTGTGTTATTGCCACTTTGTTCAAATGGTTATGAAAAGACCTCTTTGGATCATTAAATTGTGTGCATTTAATTTTTTTTTCACAATTTTTTTCCAATTAATAGATTTGCAGAGATAAGGATTATTTAATTTATCAGCTACTAAAAATGCTAAAATTGTATTGATTTTATGAAATTGTTGTTACTAATCCTCCAGACTGAAGTTAGAAAAGATCCATAAGACCATTGATTCTTACGAATTTAATATAAAGGAGTGAGTGAATATTAGCATCACCTAATTCAGCTACACAAGGGCTTTTGACAACTGATATCACAGTTTTGAACCAGCGTCAAGTGACGAGGACGACACCTGAATTGGCACCCCCTCTCCTAACTTCCACACCAACAGGAGGACGTTTGAATCTCATCAGATTTATTGTACATCAGCCCCTCTTACGCAACGGATCATCAGTGACACTAGGCTTGAACTCGTGACATGCTGGCCACAAGTCTTACCTTGACCACTAGTCTACAATGGCCACTTAATAAATGAACATGTTGCTGATAAAATCGTTTCAAATGTCTTGAGAATTAGGTGTAAGACTGAACAAAATATTTATTTTATTAATTGTAATTGTGTGTGTAATACAAACAATTCCAATGTCTGTTTTTTTTTTTCAGTTGTAAAGAGTGTTTTTTTTCTAGGTATAGAAGTTTAAGTTGGCATTACTTTCCAAGATGGCGACCGATTTAACAGCTGTCAAGTGATTTATTCTCAGTTTGGTTTGGCAATTCATCAAAACGATCATCAAGCAAGGCGTAGATTCGTCGAATGGGCCCAAAACGAGATTGCCGTTGTTCCCGATTTTCATAAGCGAATTTTGTTTAGAGATGAAGCGCACTTCTGGTTGAATGGCTACGTCAACAAACAAAACTACTGCATTTGGAGTGAAGCTAATCCACAAGTGTATGTCGAAACACCGTTACATCCAAAAAAACTGACTGTTTGGTGCACTTTATGGGCTGGTGGAATCCTTCTTCAAAACGATGAAGGCCACAACGTTACAGTCAATGGTGATCGGTATAGAGCCATGATTACTAACTTTTTCATTCCTGAATTGAGCAATCATGATGTCCAGGAGCTGTGGTTCCAACAAGACGGCGCAACATGTCACACAGCTCGTGCCACAATCGATTTATTGAAAGACACGTTTGGTGACCGCCTAATTTCACGTTTTGGACCTGTGAATTGGCCTCCAAGATCTTGTGATTTAACACCGCTAGACTATTTTCTGTGGGGCTATGTAAAGTCATTGGTCTATGCGGATAAGCCACAAATGCTTGACCATTTGGAAGACAACATTCACCGTGTTATTGCCGACATACGGCCACAAATGTTGGAAAAAGTCATCGAAAATTGGACGTCCAGATTGGACTACATCCGAGCCAGCCGTGGCAGTCCTGTGCCAGAAATCATATTTAAAATGTAATGCCACAAGATTATCTTTCGAATAAAAAAAATTCATGTCAATCGAATAATACATCGTTGTTTTATTGCAATTTAAAGTTCTATACCTTTAAAAAAACACCCTTTATTACAAAAACGGTTCATTGATACTGTTATAAAATTTACTAAAGGCACAAAAGACATTCTTCAATATCGCTTTCCTTTATGGGCAACAGCAAGTTTTCCTGTAAATTTTCTTGAATTAACTGTGTACAAAGGCTATCTAAAAATCTTTAGCCTTATGGCAAGGACCTTTAACCAAGATAAGTACTTACATTACAAGATTGGAATCCTGATCTCTTTTGAAGTAGACATCGTGTGCCATCATGCACTTAACCCACCAAACTTCCCACTGCTGAAAAACACTTCTGAAAGGCTTTTTTTGGAATGGTGTTTATCTTCATCATTGCACTCTGTGTTATCTCTTAAACTAGATCCTTTTAAAGGCATCTTCAATTTCAGAAACAACCAGAAGTCACAATGATCCATGTCTTTAAGGTTGGGTAAATACTGAAATTCTACACTTTATTAAGAAATCAAAGCTCAGGATGCAAAATTGCATATGTGGATTTTCTCGATCTCAACATCTTCAGAAATCTTTTGTGTGGGCAAACAAGTATCTCCTTTTACTTAATTTTTCACCCTCTCAACAATAGCTGCATTTCATGTGATTTGTGTCCTCCCAGAACACTCATCACTGTGCAGTCATTTTTTTAACTAATTGAACCACTTCTTCGTTTGTATCATTGTAGCATCGCCACCAAACACCTCCTGAATCTTACAATTTGTTTTGTGAATGACAGAATGTGATATAATATCTTTGCTCAACTCTTTCAATCATCTTGAGAAACTTAAAAAATGAGGCATACATTCATAACAGAATTTCACTTCACGGCCAGCTGGTAGCAACTAGCACACTTGTACGCAGAGAAAATTTCAAGCATGTGCATAAAGCTGTCTCCTTCCACTTTGCAAAGTAACCAAAAATGGTCATGGTTTCCAACTCTTGACTTGTCACGAGTTTGAGCCCAGTACCACTAAAGACCTGCTTTTAGGGCAGCGATGCACGTTAAATCTGTTGAGCTGAAATGTCCTCCCATTGGTGTGGTGTGGTAGTTAGGAGAGAGGGTGCCAGCTCAGGTGTCATCCACATCACTTGACCATGGTTCAAAATTACCTAGCCCGTTACCAAAAGCCCTAGTGTAGCTGAACAGTGCGACATTAATATTCAATCAGTCAATTCCAACTCTTGGCCAGCATTGTCGAGTCACGAGCTCAAAACCTAGGGCCTCTGAAGATCTGCCATGTAGATGAGTTGATGCACCTTAAGTTTGTCAGAGCTCAAAATTCTTCCATTGGTGTGATGTGGCAGTTTGGAAAAGGGGTGCCAGGATCAGGTGTCACTTGAATGGGGAAAAAAGATCAGTCACCAATAACCGTCATGTTGGTTCAGAGTGCAATTGTAATAAAAATCAAATCCTATAATCATTACTGTGTGAAAAAAATTCAAGTTCAGATATTTTTTAGACAGCTGTCACATATATGAGTGGATGTGATCAAAAATTTGAAAGGCAGATGACATTTAATTTAAAGAACTCGATACAAGAACAATTGAAATTGAATGTATCACCTGTATCATTAAATCATAATGTCACTGATGTGTGTTTATTATCTGATATGAAGTGTCTCAGCAGCTCTTCAAGATGTGGTATTGCTCATTTTGAAAATTAATCATTTGGAGTAACCTTTTTAAACTGTATGTGTTAATTTTATACATCTAGTAATATTAGTACTCATGAATAAAAATGTTTTCTAAATTATTAGCTTATTATCACCAAATTCAATTTTATAAACCCCATGAAAAAGCAGTTAACTTTTTTCTTCACCTTGCAATTCAATTAAAAAACGACACTGAAAAAAAATTGTTACATAAATACTTTGATTAATTTTTCATTACTCGGTAAGTTAATAATAATGAACAATGTGGAAAAAGTATTTTGGATTACATATATAAATGTATTATCTTTTAATTTAGATATGAAAGTAAAGGAAAACAATGGGCCAAGAGCAAACCTTCTCTACCTATAGGACTGGATCCAAGTTATGCAGTACCAAGTACAATGAAAAGTGGGGCAAAAAAAATACCTGGACTTACAGATACAACTAACTGTGAACCCATCACAAAATCTTCCAAAAAGAAGAAGAAAAGGGGCGAGGCATCCAAAACCAATCTCACGAACCAAATGGCAAATCTAGACATTTCTCCCGAAGCCCCCAACAAAGATAGAACTGCCCCCAGCAAAGATAAAACTGCCTCCAGCAAAGATAAAACTGCCCCCAGCAAAGATAAAACTGCTCCCAGCAAAGATAGAACTGAATCTTCAAACAATTCCACATCAAAGTCACAACCAACAAGTACAGATCCTGCAAAGCGAATCAGAAATCTTAGAAAGAAACTGAGAGACATAAGTGCCCTAAAACAGAAAATAGATTCTGGGGAGCTTGTCAATCCTGAAAAAGACCAACTGGAAAAGATAGCTCGAAAAGTAGATATTGAAGCCGAAATCGAAGACCTGGAATTGGAATTAGCTAATGTCTAAGTGGATTTAAAAAAGACTTTTGGAGAAGATATTTTTTTTTAGAACAATTATGAGTTTTCTATAATTGTTACATTAATGTGTCATCTAAAATGTTTCCACAATCCAATATTTCTTGTTCTTTGGGTGTTTTCATTGTCACTTTGAATTCACACATGTACTGTGCCACTTTAAAAAATGCAATTCAACTCTCTGTACTCAGAATAATACATTTGTTTTATCATTAGAATATTAAAAATTGTTTTTAAAAATGAAAAAAAAAGTTTTTTTTATTGCATAAGAATTTCATAAAAGTTCTTCCTTGCCTAGTCAGATTATATCCTTTATTATTATTGATAAAGCACAAGAAAATATAACCATATGTTTTTTTTTTTCTATATGAACATTTTAATTAGGATTGAATAAAATGACCAAAGAAATTCATGCAAGACAATCATAAATTTAGTGATTATTTTATTAATCATAAGTTAAAAACAGCAATGTGTTTATGTAAAAGTACCATTTAGAAAAAAGAAGTCAAGTGAATTATGAAACGTTTTTAAAATAAGCATTGTTTTAGGTGATAAAAATCGTTGTATGTTAATGTACAGTGTGGCTTTCATAGTCAATTAATCCAGACATGTGAAATGATGCTAACATGTAGTGCAAGGCTAATGTGAACAAGGACAATGTCAACACAATGTAGTTTTACTTTCAAGAGCCTATGCTACATTATCCCAAATTTATTGACTGATGATATTCAAATTATAGATCATTTAAAGACTACCAGGTAGAATAAGGAAAACTGCAACATGCTATCTTCAATTAGATCTCGAATTTCTTATTTGGAATAGAAGTTTGATCAATGAAGTATCAGTCCTGGTGTCATTCTCATAATTTGAAGTTCAAAATTATTTGATCATTTCCATGATATCCCTCGTATAGAGTTATGCTTATTCAAACCAAAAATGTTTATTAAAACCGATTTTAAATGTTCATAAAATTTTGGCAGTTTAATTTATTTTGAAAAAGTGCATATATATTGTGTGTGTATTCTTATACCAACAAAAGTTTATTGTAATTACTGTAAAATTTGGTGTATGACACACATGCACCTATACTTTCGAGCTGAATTTTTAGGTATATTTGCCGTACAACGTGCACCCCCTTTTAACAAAGAAATTTGAAATATTAGTATACATTGCTCCTTATGTTTTGAAGTCAATTATTCAAGGTATTATCCCAGACTTATAATAGTATACTTCTAGAGCTATAACTCTTTTAGTTCATACTGCTAGTCGTTTCTGTAAAACAAACAGTATTTCGATACATATAGAAGTAAATTTTTTTATGCTCATGTCTTTTGTTATTTTTAAAGCTATCGTTTTTATACCCGCGGTATAAAGTGCACCTTTAAGTTTCGATCTTATTTTTTGTGTTCAAAATGTGTGTTATACGCCAGATTTTATGGTATTTATTTTTTAACCAAACATTTTAGACAGAAGTTTCTCCCAATATAAAAACTTAATAAAAATTTTAATTTTATAAATTATGAGAGGGGTATTATATATATAATTTACTATTAGAAATACTTTAAAACTAACACAAGATGTTAACTCAATTTTGTCTGAAATAAGTTCTTATTGAAATTTAAAATGGGCTCATTTGAATGGTTTCTAAAGTTGGGACACATGGTTTCCATAATATGGTTGATTGTTTTTTTTCATTTTCAATATAACATAAGGCATGGTTTTGAACTCTTAACCAGCACTATTTCTGTTTTGTCGCGAGTCTGAGTGCTGATGCTACTGGAGTTTTATGTAGAGAGTTGGTGCACATTAAATCTGCTGATGCTCAAAGTCCTTACAAGGGAATAGAGTACCAGCTGAAATGTTATCTTCATTACTTGACTATGGTTAAATTTTTTAGGTCCTTTGCCAGTAGCACTCATGCTGTTTTTGTACCAATACAATCACTCGCTTCTGTTGTTTTGGCAAAAGCTGTTGACCTTGAAAGGGGTGTTTATTTGAACAACCTACCTACCAGTCTGCAGCTAAGCTGCGCATGCCTTAGACAATTGAGATGAAACCCTTTAATTTTGTTTATGAATAAATAACTAAATATGTTTGGTAATGTGCTGTTCATTATATGTGTATTATGATTAGACATACCATGAATTAAAGTAGTGCAAAAGAGGAGAAACCTTAGCTCTAAAAGAGAACTCTGAGCTGAAAAAAATTCTTATAAGATTATCAAACATATCTTTGAGGATTCTTATAAGTTAATCGGACATTCATTTCCCCGCCCAAAAAAAGTTGCAAAGTAATATTTCATCAGCATAACAATTGCAGCATGCATTCTTCTTTGTTATTATTCTATCAAATTATGCAGTCTGGACATATTTTTAGTCATAATAGCATCAGTTTTTTTGCCAAGATTTTAATTTATGAAAGAAAACTCAGGTCATCCATTTTCATGCCCTCTCAAATACATCCCATATATTTTCAATGGAACTGAGGCCGTAATAAGTGTATGAGTGGACCTTCATGTTCTTAGGATCAATTTCATGGAATGCAAACTAAATGAACTTTTTCATTATCGATTTTAAAAATGCTTTTGTGAAAGTAGTAAGCCCTTCAAGGAATAAGATGATTGCTTAATAAGCTGACATGCTTTGGAGGCGTCACTTTATTGCTTAATATAGTCCATGCTATCAGAAACACCCTCATATCAAGGCTTGTAGAGTAAGTATGGTAAAAGATGAATGCAATGCTTTATGCACTCCTCATCTAATTGTAAATAACTATTATGTTGGAAGAGAGTGAATGTGGACTCATTTTTGACTACATGATTTGTTTTCATTGTTCAAAGGTCTGACTTTTGCTCCTTGACTGCCTGCAGGGTGTGTTTTTTTCCCATTAGTCATAGTAATTATAGAATTTGTTGTTGAAATGTAGCACTTCAAGGCTTTGTTATTAAAGAAAAGTGCTCCAAAATTAATGTTATATTTATGGCTTTGCTATATCCTATAGATATATTGTCTCTCCTACATCATAATTCTAAATGATCTTTCCCTTTTTCTTCTTGTTAAAGTGAAAAGTTATTTATTTATGGAATATTCTGAAAAAACTATTGCAGCGCTGATGTATAAATTACAGCTTCCTAAATTTTATATTTAGTGGGCTGCAATAACCTAGTGGTTATGATGACAGACTTATGACTGGCATGTCATGAGTTCTGGCACTAGTGCTACTGAAGACCTAACATATAGAGTAGAGATACTCAACCTTTTTTTCTGCTGGGCCACATAGATAATTTAGTTATTTCTACTTGAGCCACAAAATGATAAATGGGGGTGTGTCTTTAAGACCAAGATAACATTTAAAATTTTAAATGTTGAAAATTGATTAAAATATTATAATTCCGGTTTTGCTTTTATAATTATTAGTTTTTATATTTTTTTTATTTTTGTTTCTAAATTAGAAGCATTTAAGAAACAATTTCTGCATCAGTGAACGGTTTCATATGATTACCAATAATATTACAAACTTCATAGGATGTCTTTGTTACCACTGACAAAACACTTTGTTGCTGTTGCAAAGATTATTCAAGAAAGCCTATTTATCACTCATGAAAGAGATCTTCGAAGAAAAGTGTCATTGAATGTGTGTGTGATTCCTGTTTATTGGCATATCTTAAATGCAGCACTTTCGTGACAAGTCAAACAATTACTAATCGATGTTTGTTTTTCACTACAAAATAGCCAATCGTCGTGAAACGGTATATTTTCTTCGAATATTTTTCGCTTGCAAGATATGAAAGATTAATTAAAAATTAGTTCCACCCATAAAATTGTTGTAACTCCTCTGCTGTCTGTTATCACTAACTAAACATTCCAAATGGGGAAAGAATATCAATTCGTAGCCGTACGACACCAACAGTAAAAAGCAAAACTGATATATTTGATTCATTGACAAAGAATTTTTCCACCAAATTTTTAATACAATGTTCTTGACTAAGTAAATTTCTCAGAGCAGTGGGCCATGACCAGGCCACTTAAAAATGCTTGGTGGTCCGCAGGTTGAGGATCGCTGATATAGGGGGACTGATGCATGTTAAATCTGTCATGACTCAAAGTCCTCCGATTGGCGTTGTGTGAAAGTTTGGAGAGGAGGATGGCAGCTCAGTTATCCTTGTCACTGGACCATGGTTCAAAATTACGAGTTTTCTCTCCAATAACCCTTTTGTTGTAACACATAGTGCATTGTTAATAAACACTCATTCTACATTTGGTAAAGACAGTCTAAACCGAATGCGAGTTCTTGTTTCGTTCATACAATGAGGAAATAGGTTTTGCTTTCCTTATTGCAGATGTTTGTAAATTCTAGGCTTGATTTTTGACAATTAGATTTTACTAATCCTATAAGGCAGTGGTCCCCAACTCCTGGGGCACAGACAGATACCAGTCCTTGGATCAAGTGTGTTACCTGGCTACCTAAGAAACATTAAATTGTTTTCATTTTAATTACTGTGGTGTATTTATCTTAGGTGTGTGGGACTTTCCATGGAAATCACTTTATATTTTTTGGTGAAATTATATTTTATTCTAGGGCATGTTTAAGTACAATTAGAGTTATATATTAAATCACAAATACAATCAACTCCCCCCTCAGTGGGCTGCATCAAAATTATTAAAGATTGACCGATAAAAAGGTTGGGAAGGTTAAGAGTTCTTCAGTCATGATTGTTTATAATCAATTTTTGACCACACATTTTTTATTTAATTGGTTCATTTTCATCTTTCCAAGATTTAATGTGCTACAGGTCAATAATTAGCTCCTTTCAAACTAACACACCACTTCTGCTTTTAATTCTTTTTGCTATTTCTTTCTTTGAAATTATTAATTGCACACTACTTCTACATAGTTTTTAAGGAAGTAATAGGTAATGAGAGACTAAATCGTGGACATTTTAGAACTTGCATGTTTGAATTACATCGCGATTTGTATGTGTGTGGCCACGGGCAGAAGTATCATGTATTTTACTGAGTAATTTCTAGAACAATTGTTTTGTGAATTCTTGAAAATTCAGTAATCAACATCTAGAAGTAATTACTCAATTTATTTTATAAGCAAATTTAAAGATGATTTGCTTTTAGATATTTGAACTACTGCCCCATGCATTATCCTTTTTTAGATTTAGAATGAACTGTATTGGTATTCTAATTTTTGTGCACATTATTTCTTGTTAAAAGATAAAATTATTTCTGAAAAATATGTATACAAAAATAGTGACATAGTTATCAATAGGGTCTTAATTTTTATAGATGTCTTTGTAACATACTCATCAACTGAGACCAGTTTTGATTTTTTTTTATCTCCCATGTTATAGAAATATTTATAACTATTAATAATCTTTCCCCCAGCTCTGTCAATTGCTTATATTTTAAGGTATTTATTAAAAAACTTGCCTATTTCAAAAAAGACTCAATGTATATACAATCGGACCTCTATTTTGCAAACTTTTTCTTAGAACCAAAGAACCTGGTACATTGAAAGATGAATCTCTATTTAATGTATTTTCTACATAATGAACTGTTTTTTTTCAGAATTTTGCGACTTCAGTGAATAGAGATCCGACTGTAATTGTTTATTATGCAGTATATATATCATTGCTTATAATTACGAACATACATTTTTCAAATAGAAATATTTCTTAATATTACTATACATTCAACACATATTAAAATCTAAAGTGTTTAATAAATACATAATTTTGCATCTCAAACAAAACAATTATTTTGGTATAAAAACAAATGCATACTGTGTACTAGGTGAAATTGATCAAACCTAACGAAAACAAGCAGTATATTTATTTGGATTATCTAGAAATAAAGTTTCTGTCTTACAAAATAAGATATCTGTAAAAATTTGGACTTTTTTTTTTACTTGGGAAGTGTTCTGGTTGGATCTTTTTTTTTTAACAGCAAAGATTCCTATTTCCAAAGGATTTAGAGATTCACGAGTATATTACTGAAACATTTTAAATTACAATACTTAAGTATTGTCACATGTTGATGGAATTTTAAAGTTATGAATCACTAACTTGACACGGTTGCCTTCTGACAACCACACACGTCATGTTTAATCTAACTTGAAAACATGAGTGGATTCTGTGTATTGGTGGGTTTTTCTCTCTTCCTCCTTTTCATTTCAAAAAATGAAGTTGCGTTTTCCAACAGAACAAATACAATGAAATTGCTTTAAGAATACAACATTTTATATTAGAAGCTCAAATGCACATAATATGAAGTTATATTTTGAGCAGCAGGCATTTTGGAAATGTTAAAAACTAATACTAATTTAGTTTGAAAACAGTTGCCTGCCTTTTAATTAAGCTATGATTAGTATGTATATATATGTGGTACTCAACCTATTCATAAATCTATTGCATTAAAATTTCCACCCAAGAAAAATCGAAAATTTTAAGTTTTTTATAAAAAAAGTAGAACTTGAAGTTAAATTGTGTATAACAAAGAACTTTTTACTTTGTGAAGATTTTCCAACAAAGTTGCATATTACTTTAAAATAAATGTTTTTAGTTGAACATATATGAATTTTTATGTACATATATGTACACTCAGGAACATTGAAAATAGCGACCCAAGAAGGAAGCTAAGTACAATCGCGAAACTTTGCAAATAAGTACAGCGTAATATGATATGCAAATGATCCAAGTTTTGTGCCAATACGCATGCTCATGCACGCCGAGGTGGCGCTACAATCAGGAAGAGGGTGCTATATAAACCATCGCAAATTCGAAGATTCATAAACGTGACGATTACCCGCCGATTGTAGGAAGACTTTGGTAAACGAAACGTGCTAGAAGACATTTCTCACAGTTAAGCGAGTTTGAAAGAGGCCTGAACATCGGGATGAAGACTGCAGGCTGGTCGATGCGCCGTGCTGCTGGCCAGGTGGATCGTTCGGAGTGTGCCGTTAGAAATTGTTGGGAGCAGTGGACACGAGAAAGTACCCACGCGCCGAAAACCGGGTCTGGAGCGACCAGGAAGACCACGAGGAGAAGATCGAAGGATCGTGCGGCAAGCACTTGTGGACCCCACAGTGACTCGTTCAACGATACGAGCAGGCGTAGCAATTGTTCCACGAACAATTTCCAGACACCTTGCAGAAACAAATCTTAATTCCAAGCGCCCTTTCCGTGCACTCCCTTTAACACCGGAACATCGGCAACTGCGTCTACAGTAGTGCCAAGCCAGATCAATGTGGAATGTCACAGATTGGCAAAAGGTTGTGTTTAGTGATGAATCCCGGTTTGTTTTGGGGACAGATGATAACCGTGTACGAGTGTGGAGGCACCCTGGTGAGCGGTACAATCCCCCCCCCACACTGGTCTACGTCACACTGCCCGCACAGCTGGTGTAATGGTCTGGGGGGCAATAGCCTATGATAGCCGGTCCACTTTAATTGCGATGCGTGGAACCTTAACGGGCCAACGTTACGTTGATATTCTTCGACCCCATGTAGGACCTTTCCTAAATGGTCTCCCAGGGGCAATTTTCCAGCAAGATAATGCGCGTCCGCATACAGCAAGAGTTGCTCAAGACTTCCTACGTCATTTTCAGACTTCCATGGCCGGCCCGCTCCCCCGATTTGTCCCCTGTAGAGCACGTGTGGGATCAGCTAAAACGGCAGATGCCATCGTGTCACTCTGTACATGATTTAGAGTTGGCTGTTCAAGATTTGTGGGCCCATCTGCTTCAGGACAACATAAGGTGTCTAATCAACTCAATGCCGGACCGTGTGGTGGCATGTATTGCAGCTGGAGGTGGTCCAACGCGCTACCGAAGTTGCCCAGTATTTGTGTCGTTGCACACCCAGTATTCGTTTGTCTTGTTTTTGAGATCAAGTGAATCTCTCATCTGTGTCATTATGTGTATTAAATTTCATTTCAATCCGATGCTTTCTTCTTGGGTTGCTATTTTCAATGTTCCTGAGTGTATATAAAATATCATGTTCTCTTTTACAGTTTTATTAAGCTCTTAAAAATTTAATTTGAATGCTTTTAAACTAATTCCCTTATTATTAAATTTTAATCATTTGAGAATTTAAAGTATCACTGAGTATTGAAACAAATATCAGTCATTTAAAAGAAAGGAGATAGGAACACAACAGGGCTAAGTGCTCTGGAAAATATTCCCTAAGATGTGTAATAATTTACAGAAAATATTAGCCAAGAGTATCCAAGCACTTTTTTTAATAATTTGTTTCTGTAAATTTCATTTTGAAATCAAAATATGTCTAAGAATACAATACTTTGATATCCAAGTTGAGAATGTTTTCAAATTCATATAATGTACTTCCCATAGATTATTCAGTATAGTTACTAGATCGGTGATACTCAACCTGCAGCCCATTGGACCTTACTGAGTGGCCCGTTGCACTAACAAATTCAATTATTTAAGAACAATGTATTAAAAATTTAGCAAGAAATTCTATCAATCAAGCAATCAATCCCATTTATATATTTTGCTATTGATGCCATGCTGGTATGGGTTAACTTTTTCCTTTTTGTAATGATTATTGTTAACAAATAGTTACCATTTTATGAGTGAAACTAATTTTTAGTTAACTCTCATGTCTTCTAAGTGAAAAATATGTAAAGAATATACATTGTTTTAAGACCATTGGAAACTTAACTATTTCGTAGAGAAAAATTAACATGGATCAACAACTTATTTGATTTATCGTGAAAATGCTATACTTAAAAAATATAATTTTGCTAATCACTAAGCAAAAATCTTTCAGTGCCCCTCCCCAAGACGAGATAAATTCACTTTTTAAAAAAAATCTGTACTGCAGCAACAAAATATTTAGAGGGGGGAGGTGTCTTGGGATAATTAATGAAAGGAAAACGAAATTATTCCATAACCAGGTAAAAATGCATAAACCTATTTTTTGTGAGTTGAGTTTGATGGAGTTTAATATAGTTTTAAAATAAAATCCAGAATAATTAATATTTTGATCAATTTTCCACTTTTTAAATGCTCTTGGTTTTATAGCATCCCTCCCCATTGATCTTCCTGTTGTGGCCCGGCAGAAAATAAGGTCGAGTACCGCTGCTCTAGATGTTTGCAATAGATTTACAAGTAATATAAAAAGAAATTTGAAGTCAATTCCAACTTAGATCAACGATGAAAAATTTTAGCTTAAATAGTTACAAGTAATATAAATATGTATAAACATAAGACAGAATCAGAACATTAAGTGGTAATTAATTTGTATTAATTGTCATTAAAGTATTGTATTGTTATCGAAAACAATCATGTAAATAAAATTTCAGTTTAACTGAATGCTTTAAAACTTGAGAAAAAAAACCTTTTCAAGTTTTGACACAAGCCGCCAAAAATGATGCCAACGTGGCTAGATTTGTAATTCTTTAAATAGTTAGTTTTAATCAATTAATTTTTATTAATTAATTAAATTGCTGTATTGTCATCCAAAATAATCTAGTATATAAAATTTCAGCTCAATTGAGCACTTTAAAATGTATTTTATTAATGATTGAAAATTTTACTAAGATAAATAATTAAATATATAGAGAGTGTGAGGTAATAGTAGGAATTGAATAATTGGTGGCAATTTGTGTGGACTGTATTTCTATTAACCATTCCTTCCAGATAAGTTAAGAAAAAAATTTATATTTTTAAAAATTAACTACATCAACAGACATCTATACTTCACAATATTAACTTGGAAAATTGTAGCATTAGAAACGTACCTTTAACACAACTTTTAAGTATTAAAATATTGCCACAAAATTTTTAAAAATATTTAGTTTTTATTTCCTCTTTAATTGTTTTGTAAGTTAAGATTTTAATCCAATAATGTATGAGTGATTGATTACAGATTCAATTTCATTTTGAAATCAGATTTTATGACGTAAATTTACAAAGGGAAGGTGGGTGCTCTTTAATGAAGACACTTTTAAACTAAAGACCTTCAACTGAAATTTAAAAAATACAAATTTTATACTACTTACATACTGACTCCCTCTCATACCATTAGCAACCTTTGACGGGAGGGGTTTTTTGCATCAGAAAATGTTGCCATAATTTGTAAAATCTTTGACAATAATTCAGGGCAAGTAGTTAATACATAAGTATAAATTTTATTTAGAAAGACCAACAAAAATCAGAAAACTTTATTTCTATGAGACTAACAGTGAATGTTTTAAATCCATTTTAAATTCATATGCGAAATTCTGCAAACATAAGTTATTTACAAATAATACATTGATCTATTACACTATTTAAAATTAAATGTAAAATAAATAATAACATTACATAAGTAGAATATATATATATATATATATATTGATATTTATTTGTTGACATATAGTAACATGTATATATATATATATATATATATATATATATATATATATATATATATATAACACCCTTTCATCCAAAAAATTGGTAAGTAATCAGTTTTTCACATTTATATAACATGAGCAAAATAATATTTAAATGATATTTTTTAAACAATACTTAACAGCATATCATTATAAAATGTGTTTGCATAAACTACATCAAAATATTTTATATGTAAATGTAATAGGAACAGAAATATTGCTTAAGAAGGAAAAATTCTTGATTTGCTACATTAATAACAGTATATCAATATTTCATAGAGAAAATTTGCCTCCAATAGTCCTTGTGTATAAGCCCAGTGACCAACAAATTAATGAATATTTTGAACAATTTATAACAAAGTTTATTTACATAAATAACATTTCATTAAAGTCCACATTATTTTAACATAAATTAAATTTCAAATAAACACACAAAGTATCTAATAACAAAGCTATTCAAGTGGCTGCTTATCTGTTTTTAAATAAACAGAAATATATTGTGCTCTTTAGCACATAATTTTTAAAATACTATATCCGTTTCTTTAGTAGGTAAGTCTCAGAATTTAATCATTTTGCACAAAAAATAAGAACTTATAAACAAAGTTATTATGTTTGAAAAGCATGCCCAAAAATGCTGTTTTATTAATATTTTTTTATTTCCCTGTATAACATGTATTTGGTGACAGACTTAATAAGCAAATACCCATTCAACACATTAGATTGATTTAAAATGATTCAATCCTTTTCTTATAAAAGAGAACTCATGCAAATAAAATTTTATTAAAAATATATACACATATCTCTAGAATATTGTTAACGTAAGATAATTATTTTTAAAATAAAAACAAATTTTTTTTGGAAATATTCCCATTTTATATGATTATTCTTTGTTGTAAGTCAAATTTTATACTCAGAATTATTTCTCCTTACATTTATT
The DNA here is from genome assembly GCA_019973935.1 of Trichonephila clavipes. Taxonomy (NCBI): domain Eukaryota; kingdom Metazoa; phylum Arthropoda; class Arachnida; order Araneae; family Nephilidae; genus Trichonephila; species Trichonephila clavipes. The sequence goes on along the minus strand of BMAU01000859.1, from coordinate 10,070 downwards.
CACTGCAGCTACAATTTATTCACAGCATAATTTTTTCCCCTATTATTTATAGGTGTTAGAAAGGATTGCTGCAGTGTAGTTATAACAAAAATAAACTTTATTATTCATAATTAAAACATTGGACTTATAACTAAACATATCTAGATTTTTCTTTTTACATTGGTCCATGTTAGTTAACTAAATTCATTAACATAAAATCATAATTTTTTTCCACATATTTATGTAAAAAAACACATATTTACAGTTATAAACACCAAAATTCCCCTTCTGAAGCATAATTTATTGTATTGATGTTCTAGGTAGAATCTAAATTTCATGTTTCTTGACCCACTAAAAAAGAAATTATTAGATAAGTATAAAAACAATATACAATGAATTTTAAAAACATATTGTAATGATTTTTAAAACACATGAAAAAATTTTTTGTTAAAATATTTAAATTTCTTGACTTATTCGTGTCTAGTTTTAAAGCAAAATGTTTCAACACTTACTTGTAGACAAGATATTTTATTCTTTCTGAGGACATGTGTGCAAGCAAATATGCAACAAAATAAGACTAGCAAATATTTAAAATTTTTGAGATTTAACCCCTTCTCTGTCAGCGTCGCATCTCATACGTTTGGCAATTTTGTGCCCGTATAGTCGGCGTCACATGTCATGCGACGAAGAAAAAAGTTGCATCACTGAAATTGAATTGGTCGCTACGCATACGCCTGAGTGAATTCTACGATTACTTTTGTATTTCCGAATAGTGCTAAGAGATGGCGCAACTAGTACTACTTTTTTCACAATTTTCCAAGCAATATTTATCGCTCGAACCAAAACAGAATCATTTTGTACTTTCTATAAATTCGCTCTCGCAAGTGTAATTTTTACATGTCAAAATTGCTTTTATGATGGATTCGGAGAGTGAGTCTGAAGACAGTGAATTTAATATTTCTAATTCGGAACATGATAGTTCTGATTTATCAACTGATGATATTTCTTCTGAGTCTAGTGAATCTGAAGATGATGATATAAGCTCAGCGAGGATGTGGGTAGAATAAAAAACAGTGTGTCCTGCTATTCCTCGTTTTGATTTTACAGAAAGCCCTGGAATATTGGTAAACTTTAGTGATGATACTTTGATTCAATATTTTGAGTATTTTTTCGATGATTCTATGTTAGAGCTGATAGTGGAGGAAACGAATGTATATGCTGAACAATGCTTTCATTCCCAGAAATCTAAAATGCATTCAAAGCAGCGGGAATGACGTGCAACTTGTAAGGAAGAGGTCAGAATTTTATTGTGCATTTGGATCATGCAGGGCATAGTAAAAAAGCCAGTTGAACAGTGGTATTGGTCAAATGATGAAAAATTGTTTACCCCTTTCTTCCAAAAACTAATGTCATACAGACGATATTACTATTTGAAAAAATATCTCCATTTTTTCTAATAATGATAATTATGATCCTGATATGCACCCTAACCCAAAACTAAATAAAATTTGGCCTATTTCAAGAATAAACGAACTAAGTAAAAATGCAGTTACATTAGAACAGGATGTATCTATTGATGTGTGTGACAGCCTACTTTTATATAAAGGTAGACTTTCTTGGAAGCAATACTTACCTTTGAAAAGGGGCAAGATTTGGTATATAGATGTACATGTTATGTGAAGCTAAAAGTGGATATGTTTGGTCATCAATAATTTTTACGGGAAGGGGAACACTTTTTGAAGCCAGAATTTTCTAAATCCATGCAGGTGGTTTTGACACTAATGAAGCCTTTACTAAATAAGGGATATTGTGTAACACTGGATAATTATTATTCTTCTCCGATTTTAACTGACACTCTTGTCAAGTACAAAACAGATTCTTATGGGATGATCAATCTCAATAGAAAAGAGGTTCCTAGTTATGTGAAAAGTAAAAAACTCAAGAAGGGTGAGACTGTAGCATTTCGACGTGGAAAAGCTCTTATTTTGAAATGGAAGGATAAAAAAGATGCATCACTTATTTCAACTATTCATAATTCAGAGATGATTGCAGTGAGATCATCTAGAGAGGAAAAGCTGAAACCGAAGATTGTTGTAGACTATAATGACACTATGGGTGGCATCGATCGTACTGACCAAAATTTGGCATCTTATGCCATCCCAAGAAAATATGGGAAAAAATATTACCGAAAAATATTTTTTCATATTTTCGATCAATACATTTGGAATTCTTGTTTTATATAAGAAAATAGCTGGCTCTAAATCGCAGCTTCAGTTTCGAATAGATTTGGTCAATGAAATGGTTATAAAGTATCACTCGGAATCAATGGGCAGCAAAAGAGGTAGGCCCTTACTCAAAACACCACTTCGACTTACTGAGAGACATTTTGTGAAATTTATTCCACCAACTGAGAAGAAAGAAAAACCAACGAGAAAATGTTTCGTCTGTTGCAGGAAATGAGACAGTGATGGTAAAAAGATAAGAAAAGAAACGAGGTATGATTGTGAGAAGTGTGATGTTGCACTTTGCGCGGTACCATGTTTTGAAAAATTTCACACTCAGCGTGATATATATTAGAATTTGAAGTAAAAAACTATTCACTATGCTTTTTACATTCATAACCAAGATTTTTTTCTAATGTAAGGAAAAATGCTGTAATAAATGATTTAAGTTTTGTGATAAATGTTTTTACATCCTGATGTCCAAGCCAGATTGTAAAACTGTTTGCTAAAGGTAAGGTTGGAAAACCACTTTCTAAAATATTTTTTACACAATTTTAATAGTTTTTTTACGTACATAATTTTTTGTGTTACTTTTCTTTCTCAAATATTAACCTCAAAGCATTAACATAAATAAATATAGTATCAGAGTATATTTTCTTAAGCCTACATCTTGATGCATTGCAGTGAAAACTGGGGATCAGTAGACGGTATACAATATATTGTACCACTCGTAAGTCTAGAAAAAGGTGCTTTCTGACAAAAAAAAATTGCATTTTTAAATTTAGACTAGAGTATATATTAAATTTCAGCAATAAAAAAAAGTTTTTTTTTGGACCAGAAATTCGAAAAAAAATCCGACAGAGAAGGGGTTAAAAATTTTTTAAGCTTGGTTTATGGAGCTAGAAATATCTGTTTATTTTTTTTAAAAAAAAGGTGTTGTAACTAACATAATTCTTCTTTAATAACATTTAACAAAAGGTTAATTGCTTTTATATCTATATAGAATGTTGTTTAAATTCAAGAGTTTAAAACATTCATGACCTTTTTTTTCTAATTTTCATTCACATGCATAAATGTTCTTTCACAAAATATTTCAAGCATTTTTGAGGTAAAACTCAGTAAAGATCCCCAAAAAAGGATAACAAGAACTTAACACATATATTATTAGATTTAAAATCTATTAAATGCATAAACTAAAATTTTTCTTCAATATCATGATATACGCAACAAAAGGATTAGTTTAAAATATTTTTCTTGGGTCAGAAGATAAATAAACATTATGGTAATTCAATTAATACCATATAAATCTGCTTATTTATAATATCAAAAAAAGAAAAAAGTAACAATTAATCGAAAATCCCTTCAATCAAAAAAAAAATTATTAGAAAAACATCCACATAAACATCAAAATTTTTTTTAATAGAAGTTAAAAAAAAGGGTTTTTTTAAACTCGTTTTGTTATTAAGTTCCAAATTGAATATATCATCAGCATTTGGAAATATTGGTAATTTTAATTTTCATTGGTATTTTACTGTAACATTAATCATTATAATATTTATGTTTCATTGTCTTTCTGAATGACAGATAAAATGCAATTTTTAAAAATAATAGAATTAAACTGTTTCTAATATTTTATGAATCTTAGTAAGCAAATTACCTTTGAAGGCATATTCTAGGGCACTAGAAATGGTATTCATGTCATTTTCAATACTTTTTGCCCAGTTTTCAACATCTCCTATTTCCTAAAAATGTGGCAAAGACAAAAATTTATTTTTAGACAAATCTTTTAATGGCATTTTTTTTAAAAAAGTAGATTTTTATTCTCAATCTACCACAACAAATAATATACTTATTTGAATTTTAAAATGCAGTTACTTCATGGATAATATATCAATTTCTGAAACAAATACAGTCAACCCTCCTATAACGCAGTACTCTCAGAATACGGAGCTGAAATTGCGAAAGCCCTCCTATAACGAGGTAGTCTTACAGCGCGGTTTCCATTTAACAACGTCCCATCAGTTCTTTTCGATAGGGATAATGTATATTAGTGTTAGTTTTTTGTGTTTGTTTTTTTTCCTACGGGATCTCTGCTCAGCAAAAGTAACACATTGTTTCAAATTTTGTGTAATGAACGCTTAAAATAGTGTAAATAATTTACATCAGGAAGTGTAATACATTAACATTATTTCTGTTGTATTTATTTTATGTTAAAATCTTGCCTCCACCTCTCCCTTCGAAATCTAGTTTTATTACGAAATAAAAAAAGTAGTGATTACACTGATCGTGGAGTAAATTAAAAGCGGAGCGTGCACTGAAGCATGGCGTAGACAAAACAACATGATTAAGGATCACACCCTAAAGTGCTTGGCACGTTGCACTCCTATATTAAATCAGTAAAGCCAGTGCGAGTTTATCTTGTCTTTTGTATTCATTGGTCTCCATATAACACGATACAAATGATGTAATTTGTACTAATTCTGAGTTTCTTATAGCACGGTTTCCATACAAAACGGTAGACGGTTTCAATAGAACGCAATGCGAATTAGCCTGGTTTGTACAGTTAAATCAGAGTTTCTTATAACGCAGTACACACTCACCGCGTTATAGGAGGTTTGACTGTAATTACAAAAAAATGTAGCTTACTGTCAGAGGCATACTATCATGTGATATAAATTTCAAAAAGATAAAAAAAAAATTACTTTATTGTATTTTTTACTGTAATTTTAATTTGTAATTTTTACTTTATTGTATTGCTTTTTACTATTAAATTGCAGAAATCATAAATCGTTAATTAATACATACTCCAAAAATAGAACTTCTTTGACCTTTTTACATGAAATTCTTGCAAAACTTAAGAATGCATATAAGTACAAAAGAAATAGTAGTTTAAAATAGTTGTTTTGCTTCTTTCACAGCTGCTCACAGTAAAAATATATATAAAATATATATGTTCATATAGTAAAAGTACACACTCATTAATCATTTTCAGAGAGAATACATATTTTATAATGTAAAAATATTATTTAAAAGAAATTTGCAACTGATATATAAAGTTAAAATATTATGTAATATAATATTCAAGAGCTGTACAGCAATCAATTTATCAAATTACGCACTACTTAATACATACATTAGATTTCTTTTTAAACAGATGTACAACTTTTTAGAGAATGTGTGTATTAAAATATGTGAAAGAATATTAAATACACAGTGAAATTCAAAGAATATTACATTCTGCATCAAATTAGCTATATTATTCCTATTTAACTTCTAAATATTTGATTATATCACTTATCCATGTTGGCAAATTAAGCAACTTTTATTTATTTATTTTTCGTATTATTTTAAAAAGTTAAAAATTATTTGCTACTGAATCAGTGCCGATTTAAGCTCGTTTTCGAGCCCTGTTGGCAAAGTTAAGCAACTTTTATTTATTTATTTTTCGTATTATTTTAAAAAGTTAAAAATTATTTGCTACTGAATCAGAGCCGATTTAAGCTCATTTCGAGCCCTGTGCCCAGAAGCTCTACAGGCCCCCTAGGCACTGGAGGATCGAAATTTATAACCAGAAAACCGGATTAAGTCCAGCTTATCCTGGCACCCAATGGATAAACCAGCACTGTACTGAGTGCATTTTTGAAAAGGCAAAATTTAAATTTTGACCCCTTAACTGTGGAGGAAACATTGCAAAATTTCCTTCCCAGTACCGAATTTCACACAAGTGCACATAGTTATGACGAGTTTTGGAGAGAGGGGTAAGAAAATGCACAAATAAATCCTTTTCTGAAATAAGTAAATATTTGGCAAATACTGTCAAGATCATTGAATTGCATTTCAAAGCCTTAAGAATAGTTTTACAGATAACTGTGCAATGCAAAGGTTTGTAATTCAGAAAGGCCTACATGTACACCAGGAGTAATTAATCCAATGGCTGAACCCAATATATAAATATACATCAGTGGCAGTTAAGGACTTAACTGCCCTTTGTATTGTCATATTCGATCAATCCGATCACGACAGCCACCCCAGAAATTCAAAAAAGAACTTTTTTTCTCTTTGGCAACAAACCCAGTCGGACTAAAGGATTTGCTGAGTACAGACTGATAGAACTCTCTTCGCGGCCCATGTTATGGGATACACATATTTTCTTTAATTTTTTAATTGTCATATGTCGTAGTGTTAGTTTGTAGTTTTGTTTTTGTGTGTGTGTGTCGATAATTAAAAAACTAAAAAATATTTTTCAAGTTTCATTTTTGAAGATTGCGTATTTTCTCTTTTCACGTCGCCAGCAGAGAGGATATGCGGCAAAGGAGAAGGCCATCCCCGGAAATTTTGAGGTAAGGAAAATTTAGTTTTTCTTACCTATTAGTATCGTTTTCACTAAATTTAGAAGTGAATTTAACATCTGGCATCCCTGCCGGGATTTTTTGAGCTCTTTGATTTTGAACTATTTGCTATGTGATATGTTATTTTCCCTAATATTGTGATTTTCATAAAAGAAAAGAGAAATACACACACACACAATGGCTGGACGCTATGAATAAATTAAAAAAGAAACGCGCAAATGTAAAGAGCGACCATCACAAAACTGTGAAAAATATAGAGAGCAAATCAATAAACCTGAAGTTTCTGTAGATGCTTTGGAAGAACTTTTTAGAACACATTAAAATTTATTCTGAGGATCTAAACGCTATAAACACTGAAATAGAAAATGCCGTCGATATTACGGAGCTAGATAATGAACTAAAAAGCGCTACAGAATACCGAGACAAAATAGCCAACATGGACATTTCGAGCAGGAAGAAAATACGGGAGCTATCAAAAAACAATTCAACGGAAATTTCCACAACATCGAAAGTAACACCTGAAGTGTTAACTCAAAATTTCGTTCCAGAAAAAAAGCTAATGTTAAATTACCGAAGCTGACAATTAATCATTTTTATGGAGATAATTCTCAATGGCTCACCTTTTGGAATACATTCGAAACCGCGATACATAAAAATGAATCCCTAGACAAAATTACTAAGTTTAATTATTTGAGGAACATATTTGAAAGGATCTGCCCTTAATTCAATAGATGGTTTGTCTATAACACCCGAAAAGTATGATGCTGCCATAGAAATATTGATATCTCGTTTTGGAAAAGAATATTTTAATTAATACCCATATGAACAATTTATTTCCCTGATCCCCCTTTAAAGAATGCAAAGACCCTGTGTTAATCAGAAATTTTTTTGATCAAGTACAAAGCGAAATCAGAAGTTTAAAATCTCTGAATTAATTCTGAAACTTTGGTAATATTCTAACGCCCTATGCTGATAAAATTACTACCCCCTAATTTAATTTTTTGAATTCATTAAATTGACTGGTGATTCTGAATATGATTTAGACCAGTTGTTACAGTTTTTAATTGAAAGATTAAGATGCGACAGAAGGCAGCTCACAAATCATAGCTACTCTCTGGGGAAATACACTCGGCCTCAAAGACAAAACAATGGCTCTCTCCGAGGCAGCAGCCGCCCGCTGGCCGACTCATATCGTTATCAAGCAATAAAAGAAAAAATGTATTCACTGCTGCTGAATTATTGACAGTTTGAAAAGAAAGACAAAACTTTATCATGCATTTTTGTGGCAGGAGTATAAAAGCGCGATAATAGTATGCATGACTCTTCCAAGTGTCAATTTGTTTTTTTAGTTACCATTGCAAAAAAGAAAAAGAAATTTTAATGAAACATGGTTTTTGCTTTTAAATGCATCAAAAAAGTTCACATCTCTCTACGAGGGTAAATGTCCAGAAGCGAATAACTTGTAAAAATTGTAAATTTCATTGTGATATTTTATGTTATGCTACTGAAATAAAAACTGCTGATCATAAATCTTCAGACAGTAATATGCTTAATGATGAAATTAGTAGTAGCTTACTTGTAAATAAATCATTTATGAAACAAGTGTTTTTGCAAAACTCTGGTTGTGTGTATTAATGTAAATAAATCAGATTATTACGTTAGAGTGCTAATAGATAGTGGGTCTGTAAAATCTTACCTAAGTAAATTCTTGGCTGTTACCTTGAATTTAGAGTGTACAGGAAGATACAGTTCATGGATTATTTGGCGGCATTGAAAAAGGGAAGATCACAAAAAATACCGCGTAAATGTGAATAATATAGATAAGAGTTTCTCTTTTGATTTAGATGTTATGGATCAAGAAAAAAATTTGTGTATCTATTCCAAAAAATCATTAACCTAGATTATCATCAAAAATTAAAAACTCTGTGGTATTTTGTAAGTGATATTTGTTTTAATGAAAATATGTGCTTGTACGAAAATGATCGAATGAAATACATATGTTAATTGGGGCTGACTTTGCAGGAAGGTACTCACGGGTGAAATCAAACAAATAACCCGGGAAGAATTCTCGCCATACATACTACAAGTTTAGGCTTGTTGTGATGGAGAATCTAGGAGGGAAAAATACTCGTAGGTGTGAAACATTGCTTTTCTCTCCATGTTAGCGATTTGGATATATCAGAATTACATGGCGATTGGACACAATAGGTATTAAAGATTTGAGGGAAAATCAGTCAAGGGAATTGAAGAAACCGCTAAATTGCATTTTTCTTGAAAATGTTAAAAGTTCATGAAGGCCGATACATGTAAATTTGCCGTGGATAAGGTCACCCCCCTCTTACTAGTTGCAGAAAGATAGCTGAAAAAAAAAGACTCGCAGTGCGTCAAATCATTAGAAAGGTTGGAAAATTAGCGATTACGAGGAAGTGTTTGTGAGTGGGAGAATGAAGAGATATAATTGAAAAGGTTGAATCTCATCAAGAAATAGACGAAGAACACTATTTGCCGCACACAAGCCGGTATTCAGAAAGAAAATTCAGCTTACTAAAGTCTCGCCCCTGTTTTCGAACACGGGTCGGCAAAGAGAGAAAATTCCCCATCGATCAGCCTGACTGCTTGGAAAAAGGTCCAAATCTTATCGAACTCCTTTACCTACTTTGATAAATAGGTTTCGGATTCGGCAAATTTGGGGGTGATTGCCGATATAAAAAGGTACATTTTTGCCCAAATTGGATTACAAAGAACGAGATAGACCTTTTCTGGAGATTTCTTTGGCGGGAGAAAGGAAAAAAAACGATAATATAACTGTTTACCAACACAATAGAGTAGTATTTGGGATATCTTCAAGCCCATTCCTTTTAGAAGACCACAATGGGAATTTCACTTAAAAGATACTTTGACACTACAAAAACTGCGCACACCCTCTTAGAGTTTTTTATGTGCTGGATAATTTGAGTATGTCTTAGTGTCAACAGTAAAGAAAAGCTACTGGAGTAAACTGATCGTTGAGATCTCAAGGAGGTACACTTTTTTGGAAGAAGGTGCAAATTGAACTAAGAGGATGGGAGCATAATAATCTTGACCCACAAACTGAAAACACTGATTTCTCAAGAAGACGCAGCGTCCCTGTCTTAGGGCTAAAATGGGACTTAGATCAAGATTTACTCTCTGTAGGCACATAAGTTCCATGACGAATCTAAAAATGAAATCTATACAAAAGAAAAATATTATCGCTGCTGGTGCATAAGATATTTGACCCTATTGGTTTTACTTGTCCGGTAACTTTAATACCGAAAATAATGCTGCAAGAGAGTAGCTTGGACACTCTGGAAGTCAAGTCGGATAGCGAACTACCTGGCATCTGTTTTGTTGCTTCGAAATTCCAAAAATGGAAAGATCGGCTCGATCAGCTGAAAGCTATTGCTGTTCCCGGGTGCATGATAGAAGATCCTACGGGGCTTCGCAAAATTTAAGTCTGCAGCGTGTTCTGCGACGCCAAGAGCAATACATGTGAAAAAGC